>QVAJ01000061.1:1359240-1385239 GCA_003546035.1 Mixornis gularis | reverse complement strand
GCATCCCCACAGCCAGGTGTGAGCAATGCCAAGCTGCCTCTGCCGCCTGAGCCTGCAGACACCCCACAGACGTGGGGAGTGCTGTGATCGTCTCTCCAGCAGCTCCTCCTGAGCAGTGAGCAGAAGGCAGGAGCCTTCTGTGTCTTTGGGAAATTGCCCTGTGCTCGCAGAACAAAATCACCTCTGGCTGTGAGTGCCCCGCTCCGGCTCCTCGCCTTCCCTGGGTCTGTCAGGAGCAGGCACGCACCGAGAGCTCTCCAAGGCTATTGATTGTGACATGCCTGCCATTTCCTTAGCAAAATAACTYGCCTGTTTCCTACATAGAACCCTGGCAAGGGAACATTTACCATCTGGCTCTTAAACAAGGGGCAAGGAGCAATGCCAAGACATATTGTTCTGCTCGAATATGTCAGCGATCCTTTCATCTTCGGGTGGTGTTTGGTAAGCTGCCTTGACTAGCAGAACAGCATCTCTGCTGTTTGCTCCCTGCCTTTGAAACAGCAGAACTGAAAGCTCTGTGTCCTATGTTGCACCCTCTCTACATCAGTCAAGGTAAATAAATGTCCTGCCATCTGCACCTTCCACAGCAAAATAAATGAAAAAAATTTAAAAGGAAAAAAAAAGCTAACGCAGCCTGGCATACTTCCAGGCAGCTAAAACACTGATGGTGTTGGTGAAAGGGGGGAGGAAAAAAGTGAGAAAGGTTTTAAGATTAGCCAACAGTGAATGAGCAGTTTTTGAGTCAGTTCTGTCAAGTTCAAGGAAAAGCATCACGCTCCAGCTCTGGATAGGGTGGAGCCCTTGATGGCACRGAATGAGTTCTCGCATTATTTTCTGCTAAGGGGTTCATGGTCAAAGGCAATGCTCCCTTGAGGGAAGGGTCCAACAGGAACCATCCCTGGGGTGTCCCAGGAGCTGCAGGACAGCCCCACACCCTGCTCAAAGCCTGCTGCCCCCCACATCCATTTCTGTGTGCAGAACACTGAGACCTTCCAAACAATCCAGGTTTGTCCCACCTGTGGCACTGCCCTGTGGAGGTCCAGTGGCCTGGCCAGTGAGTGAGCTAGCCATAGCTGGGGTCAACGCTTTCGTTTTCCAAATTGTCACTGACATATCAAAGGGGGAAAGATGAAAGGTGTAGGACTCAACTGGTACCATCAGAAAGAAAAACCAACTTTAAATTGTGGCTCAGACTGAGAATGTTGTGCTAGTTCTGAAGATGGAAAATGTGGGATCTATTTGAATGAGAGCATACTCTTGAAGTGCAATTCCCTCTGTTTTKTTATGGAGCTGAAGGAACCAAGTGGAGCAAGTCTGATCACATCTTCTAAGCCACAAAATATCTAGAAAAGAGAAATAATTTTATTTCACACCAAGGCTTGGGATATACTCCTTTACTCAGAGCCCATTCTAAAAAAAAAGGTCAGTTTGGAGTATTCTTCAGTCAGAATTTGACTCCCATTTKTTTCCTACACACATCCTTTGAGACCACCTGGTATCACATGGAACAACATGTGCATTTGTTCCAAAAGGTGAACAAACTCAGCATTGACCCAGAAGCTCTGAGACTCAACAGGAATTTCTAAAAGAGGAGGAAGTGTTCAAATCTCATGCTGAGAGTATAACAGCCACATCTTTTACCCAAGGAAAGGAACCAGCTCTAATGGCAGAGAACTTAGTTAAAGCAAGAAGGAAAAAAAAAAAAAAATAGGAAACACAGACGTTCCATCTGGTTTCCCAGCTGCTTCTGTAAAGAAAAATCTCTCCCCGTTGAAAATTACAAAATTGTTGTTGTAGTGCAGCTCTTTCAGGAAAAAAAGCACAAGAATTCTTGACTGAAAAGGCCTTTCAATAATGGCAGAAGTCAAGTTTTGTCTTGCACTTGTTACATTATTTGCATGTGAGAGATTTTCCTAAATTACACACGAGAGACTAAATGAGACTGGAGGAATTGTAGGAATATGCTATAAGCAAAATCATAACTTAAAGTAAAAGAATAAAGGAAACACRGGCCAAAGAGCTGTTTCTCTAAAGAAAAAGATATTTTATTTCCCTGAGTTTAAAATCTGTGAAGGAATTTCAGCTGCCCATGAGCCTGAAGCAGGGAAAGATCATGGAACATAACAATTTGGAAATGCCTCGTGACACCTTCATTCCTCCCCTGTGGAGACAGAGTTCTTTGTACTGTCAGGAAAACGCTGGGATTAGTTAATCTGTCAATTCCACAACACATTCCTTACTTCCAAAAGCTCCTTCTTRTCTAAATGAAAGCTGTTGTGGCTGTTTCTGTTTTCCCTTTTCTCCCCTCTCAGGCCTTTGGGAGTTGGTGGTACACCACAGCTCTGGGGAGGTGGTTACTGAGGGTAAAGTTCAATTATTTGAAGCTGGGCAAAGGAAGTGTTGACACATCCATAAAACCAAAATACAGAAACTCTCCAYAGGGTTACTCACACTCTGAGTATTTGTACTTCTCACATTCTTTGCTGTGACAAGAGTCTCAAGGCTGATGACTTTTCACAAAGAACTGAAATTAATGAAGTACTGCTTAATAGTCCCTCAACTTTGTAAGAAAYGTGAAGTAGTTCCTCCTAATTCTATTCAGCCGGCTCCTTGAATTTCAAATGTAATTTGGGATTGTTTTGGTTAAAGGAGCAAGCTCTGTCAGGGTAAATCAACACAAAGCCAGTCCTGAAGATGAAACTTTGCTAAAACAGTATCTTCAATGTGATATTTTGCTGCCTTGGATATTTTTTTACAAATATAATAAAAAGTTTTTGCAATAKTGCGCCTTGTTAATAAAATATGTTCATATTAACGAGTAGGASAAGTGGAGGAAAACAGTCAAGGAATCTTAAAAGAGAAATATATACAAAATAAGAAGACATACACAAAACGATTTTAGCAAAAAAAAATAAAATTGATATGTTTACTTTTATGTTTGGTGAAAATGTGTGAGACTAATGCTGACTAGCAAAATGCCACTTAGCAACACTGGCATCAAAGGTTCTACAAAGAATTTATGTTAACTAACCCCATGTAAATGCGTTTTAAACACATTGTAACAGCTCTTGATGTGCCAGAAATGACAGGTAAAATGAAAATTCCCTTTTCTCYGTAGAAGCCTGATTGCAAATGCTGCTTTTCTCTAAAGCATAATAATCTTTTAAATTTTTGGTTTGGCAATTTCAGAAGGCACATGAGAAACAGCTTCCTGAGTTAATAAACTCTCATTTTATGTCTTGAAAAAGATCACTACATAAACAAGAGCCACAAAAAACAAACAAACAAATAAACAAAACCCAAACTAAACTCTACAGACTTTAAAAGAGATGAAACTTGTAAGGTTTTATAGGAAGTTTCATATAAGATTCTCTAAATGGAGCAATATGTCCTTCCTATAGGTCTTTAGAATCATTATGTYAGACTCTGAGTGCACAACTGTAATTTTCTATTAACTTTTATGGGATACTGAAAAAAAAWTCTAAGGAAAATTAATTTCTTAGTAAGTTCCATGATTATTTCTTGAGGCAGATTGTAGTAGTATTCTAAATAATGTATCATTTGTATAGCACATTTCACCTTCAAAGAACTTTACAATTATTAGGCAATATTTAATCTTTGCTAAGTAGAAACATCAGTGCTTTCCAGAGAAACAATATGAGCTCTATCATCACCTCAGAAGTGCATTTAGAATAATGCCTGGCCATTCTGAATTTCAGCATTTCAGTTTCCTGGGGCTAAAATCATGGCAGGAATCTAAACTTTGTCCAAAATTCAGAACTTTCAGACATGGAAAATTAAAGGTGTGCATACAACTACATACAAGCTACTGGGCATAGATGAAGTTTCCAAGAGATGGAGAGAGGCAGAAAAGTTACAGGGTGTTGCCTTGAGTTTTCTGCCTTCTGTTTTTTGTGCTCCGGTTTCTCACGCAGTTTCATCTAAACAATGTGTATTTTTAGAATGTTTACATACTTCTCCTCTGAGAGAAGTATGATTGATGGTSATGTSCACCATCCAAGTTAAGGAGGTGGCGACATGAGTAGCCAATCTCATGACCTCTATACATTATATGTATATAATGGAGTCAGATTTTTGAAATAAAGAGGTGKTCCCTTGATCTGCTGCTGTGTGCCTGCTCATCTTTCTGTCCCTGARGTGGGACACTCCCAGCCTCAGKGATTCACARCAGGGCTTGCTCAAAGCCCCTGAKCCAACCTCWGGGTTGTTAGCATGAAGCCAGGACATGTGAAAAAGTGTTGACTGAATTTGTCTGTGTCCCACAGAGTTCCCATTTAAATCAAAGGCGAAATTGACTCCAAAGGAACGGGGAGCACACGAATAGTGCACGTAAAAAACGAGAAACGTTTCTCTTACGAGCACTGCTAATACTTTATAACTGTGAYTGTTGTGCCTGAAGCTTATTTCTCCCCGCAGAATGTATTCCCCAATATTTATATCCATTTATATTCACAAGGATTAGGAACAGTGGAGCTGTCTCAACCAGTTAGTAAAATCTGCCGTGCAAAAGCTGAACATTACTGGAGCTGAATTATGGACCACGACCCTCAAAATCTCCAGAGAGCAGTTCTCCCAAAGGCACTTCCATGTTGCCTTGAGTTTTCTGTCTCTTGTCTTTCTGCAGAACTTTCAGCGCAGCYTTRATGTAAATAATGTCTATTCTTAGAATGTTTACATACTTCYCTGTGAGAGAAGAAATGATTGATGGTGATGTCCACCATCCAGGTTGAAGGGGTGGTGACCTGTGTAGCCAATCCCTTGACCTCTGTACRTATSTATAAATACTGGAGTCAGATAAAATTAAAATTGGAGAGTTTTCTACAACAGCTGTGTCCTGAGCCTCTCTCGAGTGTTCCTAAATTGGGACACGCCCAGCTTCGCCCCACGACACTTCCACACAGCCAACCTGGAGTGGGCCAGCTCCAAAGGGAAACCACTTCCCAAAACAATAAACAATGCAAAACATGATGGTCCAAACCAGTGACTGGCYTACTGCCACCAACTTACCTCAGGGATAAATTATTCCATTTTGTCTAAATTAATTTGCTCTTATGTCTTGAGGTTACGTGATTTTATGTGTGCTTTTATGAGACTCCACATATAACCTTCACTAATCAAAAAAACACCTTAAAATGCAGCATACTGAGAAAGAGTCTAAGTTTAAAATTCTTTCTGGTTTTACAATAACCTAAAATCATAAGCAAAATATCTAAATAACCAGATTTAGAGTATGTTTTTACATTTAATTCTATATAGACCARCACCTGTTTTGCTAATAGTTTATTGCTCAGTTATACTAATTCCTGGAAGATAATTGCATGAAAATTTGTCAGGCTATGTAACAGACGTGATTTAAAACCAACTGTGACATGAACACGAGGAAAACAAAGTGCCTTTAATCTTAATGAAATTTAATTAAAAATTATGAGATAAAAATACTTTTTAACATTATTATATAATGCCATGGGTTTGGTAATTGTGCAGATACATTTGTAAATGTGTTAATAAATTCTGTAGGGAGGGTACTGCCATAGCTGGTTGATCTGAGCCTAGGGAGAGGACTTTCCTTTTGAAATCAGCAGGAGTTTTGTTACAGACTTCTTTGGAAACAGGTACTCTTCCTGTATTATTCATAACAATTGATACACTAATGCCCAGAAAAAGTGAGAGGGACCTGACATGATGTGCAAGTATTACCTTTGTGCTCCAGAAGGTGATACAAGGCTTTGAAAGGAAAAATATATCTTTGTTGCTTCAAAACCTGTTTGAAGCCTTTTTAGTGTTCAGCTATAAATCTGAGCAGAATTTCTCCGTGTCAGTTGCAGAACAATCCGGCACCACTAAATCTGCTGAACTGTCAGAGTGGTCAATTGGGTCCATACTTTCGGCATAATGTTGTGAGGAAAGGAAATTTTTGTRATTCTATTGTGTTCATTTGTCAGACAGTGAGTGCTTAAGAGCCCATTACTAAGATGTTAGAAAATCCAGGCAGGCACTATATCATATGGGAAAGCAGCTTCCAATTTTCTACTGTTTTGAAACCACCTGGTTCAGGTGGACGAGGCTGTGCCACTGCTGGGTGACAGGGCAGAATTGTCAGGAGCAGCCCATTCATGGGTGGTTACCTTTCAAGCACTGCAGCCTGCTGATGACAGGAGAAAATCGGGTCAATCTGCTACGGTTTTCAACTTGATGAACGCCAGGTTCTTTACTGGTAGCCACAATTCAAAAGAAAARCAGAAGAAAATATAATTTCTGGTACCGAGRTGTTTTCAAAGAAATTTTCTAAGTGACTTTCATCATCAAAAATACTCAGGAGAAGAGGCACAGGGGTGTCACTCAAAGCCCTCTTCACCTTTCCAGGGGAGGCTTGGTGAWAGCAGTCCCAGCAAGGCAGCATTTCAGAACATGAAATGCTGACAGTGTCATCCCCTCCTGGGTCTCAAGTTCCCCTCTCTTGKGACAATTTGTACATTGATACTGAAAATTGGCCTGATTGGCTAAGAAAATTGGGCAAGAAAGATGGGAAATCCCAGCTGGCTGTGGAGAGCCCTTCTCTCTGCAAGAGACTTTCCCTTCCCTAGGCCACTGTACACTGAGAAACAGAACTTTTGTGAAAGCCCTTTTCACAGAAAAGGAAACATTTCATAGAACAGGAGAGACATTGGCAGTGCTCACCTTCCTTCAGGGGGGCATTAAAACACCAGAATGTCTCTGCTCTGCATTGACACCAGTTAATCAGTCCCTCTAGAATTCCCACCATGTGCATATAATGCAGTGCAATCCTGTATTTCCAGTGCATTTCCCGTGGTTTCTCACCATGAGCTGCCCAGTGACATGTTGGAAATATGCAGCAGATAAAAACATGTTCTGGTGCCGACCTTCTTCCTGGGGTGAGCTTCCCTCTGCGGGCAGTGGGGACTGTTCCAGCAGGATGAGTTCTCTGATTCAGCTGAGCTAAAGCACAGGGCAGTGCTCACAGCACCAGGCCTGGCACAGCTCAAAAAGCAYTTGGACRATGYTCYCAGGCACAGGGTGTGAGTCTTGGGGCTGTCCTGTGCAGGGCCAGGGGTTGGACTCGATGATCCTTGTGGGTCCCTTCCAGCTCAGCTGATTCTGTGGTTCTGTGACCTACCTTTGCCACATTTACCTCCATTCCAATTAAAGCAGTGGAGGAGTTCACAGGACTGCAGCAGAGCTATCACCATGGCAAAGTGTGGCCATGAAGAATTAGGGGATCAAAGAGCAGAGAATTTTGTGTTTTTTCTTCTCTTTGTGGCAAGAGAAYGCAGCCCACGCAAAGCGCTGCTGAAGGCTCCAAATGTTCTGGAACAGCGTCTGCTGCCAGACTAGGARAGGGTTTAATGCAGAGATCCTTTTCTAGTGAAAGATAAAGGACAAGTTAGCAGTTCATGTTCATAAAGCACATTAATATCACAGGCCTTTATTGCATTATGAACTAATTCAGTTTCACACTCAGGCTATTTGAGTAAATCTAGCTTTCTATTTTCATCTACTGCTGTTTAATAAGAGTTTGAAGCAGAAAATGATGGCAAATCATTTTCTAATTTTTTAATTTACCTCTAAGATTGTTCTGATAACCACATTGGCTTGGACATAAATGACAATAAATGCAGATTGGCATYCACAAAAAGGATAGACAGTTCTCTAACCACTGTAATTAATATTGCTAGGCTGCATACTTTAAGGTCCCTGTGTTTCTCAAGAGTTGTGGTGTGCTAGCTAAAATCTGTTCAGTCAGGCTGATTTTGGCTTTCATCCACATATATTAATTTTGCCCAGAAGCTTTCCAGAAACTTAATTAAGCTGGCAGGTTGCATTCTCTTATGGTCCATCTTGAGCACAGGCTCATTTTTAAGGCTTGAGTTAGAGAACATATTCATTTGGGCTGCCAACTTAAAACTCTTAGAGAAAAAATAAAAAAAGGTTAAAAAAAAATGAAAGAAGCCATCTTCCCTTAAAGCATGATTATTTAATTTTCCATGAAAAAGCYGGCTTGTTTGTACAGAAGTGTTTTAAATGCACTCCTTTTTCTGGAAGTGAAGGTGCAGATTTTGCAGTAAATAACTGGTCAGCTCCTCAGAGTGCACACACTCTGCTGGTTCCATCCTTCAGAAATACAGTTCACTCCCTGACATTTTGTGATATACTCACACCTTGACTGCTTAACTACTGGCTCAGGCCTCCTAACTCTTTCAATAACTCATGAAAACTTTTTTTTTTTTAATTTACTTCTAAGCACAGTGAGAGGATGGACCTGAACCAAAACTTCACATTCAGACACTTTGCACAGTGRGGACTCAGAGCTGACCCGTAATTCCATGCAGGAAAAGAAGGAAATTCTAAAACACTGGAACATATGTTTAATTCAATCTCCAAACCTATGTCCATGCTTTAATTCAGTGACGAGGGACTTTCAACTATGTAATTTCYTAAACTTCTATTCTGGGTTTCCTGACTAAAGTTCTCTTTTACCCTAAAAGATGGTAAATCCAGAGCTGGGTAATTTTCATAACCATTTAGGCCAGTCACAGAACCAGTGCAGAGGTCCAGTGGTCTGTGTGACCTGCTGGACCATGGGCTGTGGTCTGTGGCAGAACAGGGTCCTCTAAGGAACTGTAATTAAATTGCTCCAAAAGAAAATTGATGTCCTTGAGAAGGCCTACTAGCCAACAGGAAAAACTCAGACATAATCCAAGATAGAAATAATTTACTTTTTTACCCAGGAAAATTAACAAAAAGATTGATAATATTTGAATTCTTGAAGTCCCACCTTGAATTTTCCCAAAAAGAGAGTGAAAAAAGGGCCAGAAATGGCCAAAGCAGAAATGGTCACTGAGCTCCATGTCAGTTTGCCTCAGTAAGAGTTAATTGATCAGCCTCTGCAATATTTAGCTTATGTTAGCATCCCCATATGGGCAGAATTGTCTGTAGGAGCACGTCCTTGCATGACTGTGGTAAACAGAAACTCCTGCTGTGAAACTGAGCACGAGCACTGTCTCACCTACCAGCCTACTGCTAAGGGCTGCAGAATAAATGATTGAAAAAGATTTCAAATAAGCTAATTCAGTGAGAGGTTGATGGCAATTATTGGAGCTTCCCCATGCAGAACACAAGCCATCAAACAGAGAATAGATCAAAACAAGGAARCTCTTTGGTTTTCTTTCCCAAGAAGTCCCAAGCCACCTATGTGCAATGACATATTCTCTATTCTGCCTACAGAGGSCTTAACTGCAAGAAACTTATTCCCTACCCAAAGATCAAATTAAGTCTATTCAGGAAACAAAGTTAGAAACTGAATTTCAAATAATTTAATTACACTATGTAATTGCTTTACGGAATCCATAAAGTATTCATTAAACAATAGTAATTCCTACCTGATTCCCACCATGACACACATCACGCCTTTGAAACATAAAAATCCTCAAATTCTTTCTTTTACTGATCTAATGAAAATGTTAAATTACACTAGCGAAGAGCCAGCTGAGCAATTGAAACAACCCCATCAAACAGATGATTTGGGATGATACAATAAGTTTCAAGGTGGGAAAACATTATTAAATAAATTGCTAGGGCATGAATGCAACACACGGTGGTTAAACTCAGTGAGTCATAAAAGATTCTAACTCTGATTTCAGTGTTATTAATGTGCTCATACAGCTCTCCAAAACAATCAGTGAAATAGGGGGTGAATTTTTGCAGACAACTGCTCTGCAACAGAAGGAAGTCTCACGTTGTCATTCAGTTATCACATGCCCTTAGAGGATTGCAGCTCCTATCTGTCATTTAGATAGCTGAACAAAAAAAAAAGAATAAGCCGGCATCATCTTCAGCTGCTATTTCGTTGTTCTAGTTCATTGGGTATTTAATTAAGATTTGGAAAGCCGGGCTGCATTCTGCCATCCCACTGGAAGTGCAGCTTGGACTTCAAGGGCTGTCCCTTTAGGCCACCAAAATTCACACTGGCCACAACCTCTCACAGCCAGGGGGATGATGGTCAGGGGGATCTGTGCAGAAMGACCCTCCCCAGAGGGTGCAGATTTCTTCACTGAGTGGATTTCTTCACCAAGAGGGCTTAAATATTGACCTCCATGGACTTACAGTGTACTTCCCACCTCCTATTTGGCAGGTTTACATTTAAAATCAAGTCCCTTGGGTTGGGATCCTAAAGCATTTCACATCTGTGCTGCTTGAACTTCACACTCCAGTGACAGCATCATCCCCTCCTGGGGTCCCAAGTCCCCCTCTCTTGTGACCATTGTACTTTGATACTGAAAATTGGGTTGATGGGCAAGAAAGAATCAGAATGATCAGGTTGGAAGACACCTCTGAGATCATCGAGTCCAACCCAGCCCCAACACCTCAACTAAACCAAAGCACCAAGTGCCACATCCAGTCTTTAAACRCATCCAGAGATGGTGACTCCACCACCTCCCTGGGCAGAACACTCCAGTGCCCAACAGAAATTCCTRCAGAAGTGCCTCCGGAATTCCTGCAGAAAAAACCCAAATGGAAACAAATGTGAAGAAGAAAAAAAAATCTATGTAATCTGCAAAACTGCAGAAAAAAGACAAACTTAAAAAAGTAAAAAATTATAAAACATAATTACAAACTGATTTCACCAAAAAAGCCAAAAATGCACAAAAATGCCAAGAAAACACCATGATGGAAAAACGTGCCACAAGGCAAGCAAGAAAAGCCAAGTTACATAAGAAAAACATTAAAAATGCAAAAATCCCTCTCAACATTGCAAAAATACCCACAACAAAAACACAAAGAAGCCAATAATAACACCAAAACTCACCGCAAAACAAGCCAGTGAAACACAACTAAAATGGAAGAGCTACAGAATAAAAACCCACCAAAGAAGCCTGCCAAGAACACAAAGTACAAATGCCAAAACCGACTGAGGATCTTTCCTGTTTCCTTTCCCTTTTGATTCCCCAGGCTCACCCTGGGTCTGCTCAGCTCCGTGACTACCCACAGCCACACAGGCTCCTGTGCCACTGAGGATTTTCTCCTGTTGTAGCAAAACAACCTTTAACTGCTATTTTTACACAGCCTGGACAGCAGGAATGACTGACTCAAGGACACACATATAAATCTGAGGAGTCTGAGCCTAGAAAGAAACAAGAAATAATTGAACAAACATTCAAACTCAACCAAACSAGACTCACTGTGGAGCAAACCAAGACTGCTACTGATTATCAAAGATGTTCAGCCAGCCTGAGGACAACTTTTTGGAGGCAATCTGCCACAGCAGAGGTTRTCTGCATCTTCCTTGCAAGCTGAAAACCATATGGTTTGTTTTCCAAAGAAAGGGGGCTGGCAATAAGCAAAAAAAAAAGTGGTTGGAAAATTTCATTTGCCACAAAACACCTCAATTTTCATAAAATTCTTTGGATTCTATGTTTTTAGTTAGAGGCTGGACTTGAAACCTTCCCTGCATCTGTATCAGAGGACAGGCAATAGATGTTACTGCAATATAAATGATAAATAACAGTAACAGGAAAGATGTCAGTGCTGCAGCATATTCTTAAATATTTCTGTATGCTGCAGGACGGGAATACACAAGCATTTAGCAAATCCCAGAAGAAAAAATTCTAGTACGTAAGAAATCAGTATAATATGTTTATCATGTAATTTGCCTCGGTAAATTAGCCAAACTATGAGAAAAAAATTATTATTTAAATCAAGAGTGTTGCTTTTCCATTTGTGTTTCTTCACCTAATTTATTTTGGTTGTTTCATATCTTTGCAAATCTCTCCCTAATTATGCAGACTCACAATCTGACTGAAATCACAAAACACAGAAAGTGTCTGTTATTAATGATGTGAAAGATTGTTTTCTATCTATATTTGTGGTCCAATTCCCTATGCAAATTCCCTTCAGCACGTCTGGGAAGATGCATTTGCCCAAGTGGTTGTGCCATTACTTGTTCTGCAGACAGATTTGTGCTGCAGCACAAACGTGCTGCAATCTGCATTAGTGATCTGTTCTGTTTTGAAGGATCAGTTTGGAAAATGTAGTCCATGGGCTGCT
The DNA here is from genome assembly GCA_003546035.1 of Mixornis gularis. Taxonomy (NCBI): domain Eukaryota; kingdom Metazoa; phylum Chordata; class Aves; order Passeriformes; family Timaliidae; genus Mixornis; species Mixornis gularis. The sequence continues at coordinate 1,373,155 of QVAJ01000061.1, read as the reverse complement.
TAACTCTAAGRTCTTTTGAATTAAATAATTCACCAGGAATTCGATTACAAGCATAGCACCACCTTCTCTTGGCATAATACTTTCACAGGGACTTCAGGAAATTGCAGAACACAACCATTTCCAAATTAATGTAGCCAGCACTGATTTCTTACCTGTGAGAGCAGGTCAGCAGCAACGTTTTGTGTGTATGAAGCTGAAATATATTTTACTTTCTGCTTTGTGTCAGGACTAACACTGAACTTCTCACAAGTGGGCACTGATCACAGAATCAATTTACTGAGGCCAACATTGCCTGGGAAAGAGTGATCTGTAGCCCAACAGCCCACGGCACCAAGGGAAGGAGAAGTGGCTGATTTTTCCTAGAGAAAGATGAGGCTAAACCACTGCAATTCCTGCAGACTTCTAGCAAGTTCAGGGTTAATTAAGATGACTGATTCATTGCAGGTTTTTTGATCAGTGTATCTTGTTGTATATAAAAGCCTAAGGAGAATTTTCACCCTGTGTTGCCCCATGTCAGCTCAATAACAGACCTTTATTGGAGTGTTTCAAAACTCTCAGAAGGGCAAGAAAAATATCAAGAGTTTGGCCCCTATTTATTTTTAAATTTAAATTTAAATTATTTAAATTTAGCAGTTGTTGCATTTTGCTGCCATCTACCATTACAGTACAAATGGAACAGCTTATCTGTACAAATTACTAAAATGCGCCTTTACATGATGTATCAAAATCCTCACGTTTCCACAGCGTTGGCTGGGCCAAAAATTTCTGCAGTCTCCTTCCCTTCACTCACAGCTCTCCCAAATGCCTCCTCAGAAACTCAAGACAACAGGCACAAAAGGATTTCTCCAGACCTCCAAATCCTTTTTTTGAGTGAGGCAGAACTACTTCAGCACCACCTCAAAACCTGCTACAGATCAGCAGGCAAATGCTGACAGGGCTGATACTCCCTGATTTGGAGGGGATTCAAGCAGGTCATTTAAGGCACCGTGGTTYAGATCCCACAGAGAGGCCATATAACCATCCATCACCACTGGCTGATTCCTACAGGCTGATTGAGACCTCCAGCAGGCATGTAATCATGAGCTGATTGCCTGTTCCAGGATTTATTTCGGCTGCTGTGCGTCAGGATCAAAAATCCATGRTCTGAGCAAAGAAACATTCAGCTGCAGCTCTCAGGCTTTAACTCCTGCCACCAGCTGAGGTTCAGAGGCTTTCAGTCCCCCAGCCCCAGCCACCTACAGGCTGTCTCTGTTTATTGAGGGTTCTTAGTTTAGAGACTTCCTCCTGCCACCAGCAGCCAATAATCTCTCTGCCAGAGYTTTGGTCATGCTCCGCTTCCCCTGGACCGTGTTCCCAGCCTGCAAGCTTCTGCTGTGACAAGAAATCCTTAATTCCAACATTGGATGACTAAACACAGCTACAAAACACTAAATGAATGCAGAGAAGTTTGTCACTTCAGTTYGGATGATAAACTCTTGAGGTTAGATGTTTATTTCAATTTTAGAAGCCTCTCCTGGCACTGTGTTGTTTCAGAAAAGCATCTGCTGTCCCTGAGACCTCTCAAAAAAACCTCAGGGCCATCTTCTACCCAGTTGGAAATCTTTAAATACTCACATCAACTGCATGCCATCTTCTAAATTAAAGAGAGTGAACAAACTGAGCAATTCAAAATAATTAATGAGGGGTTTGCTCCCTGTCATTCAGCAGAGGAGCCTGGTCAAGGCACCTGACTTACACACAGCTATTTGCATTGCATCCTCCCCAGACTGATTTTCTCTGTTCATCTCTCCTGTTTGAACATACTTGTGGTCAGAACACCTCTACAAGGGTAGGAGCAGAACTATTTCTAGGATAGCCTCCTGTTATTCTGATTTACTGGACAACAAAATTAAAAAAATAAAAAATATAATATTAATAAAAAAACCCCAGATGGTTCCAAGAATCTGCATCTTGCATGCATAAACTCCAGTGTTAGCAAAAAATTAGACTTGTACTTAAGGACTTAACCCAAAAGCATTCTGAAAGGASCCCAGAGCTGACCACAAAATCTCCGTTTTGCTAATCCTAATGCACTGCACTAACCATGAGATTTTATCTTTTGAATTCACCTTGCAGAGTCCAGGATTTGATTTTCAGAGGGGAGCCTTTCCTGGCTGTACTTTTCCACTGGAAATTTGGTTCCATCAGGTTAGATCAGTGACTTGGAGGTTTAACAGAGCAAGAAAGACAATATCTCAGGGAAAACTTCAAGGGATCTGCCAGACATGAGTCAGGAGAATAACCCCTTTCCCCATCCTATTACACAGAGCCTGACAAGGAGATGTTGAGATTGCAATACAGGGGAAATGGCAACGAAGTCTGATTCCTCACTAAAGCTTTAGTGATTTTCTTCTGCAGAAATCACTGATCAAGGTCCCTGAGATTAGCAAGAGGAGCATTCTCAGGAATGGGGCTGTCTGTCCACATCAGGGCAAATGACCCTCAATGAATTTAATAAGAATTTAAATAGGAATTAATTTAAATGGGATTAGCTGTGAGATTGCATTGCCCCATTTTATTAATACTTCATAAACTTCAGTCACCCAGACAAAATGCAAGTTTACAGAAGCCACAGTAGAAGTAGCACTTCCCTGAAGCATTTTAAACATCGGGATTTAGGCAGGTTTGTTTATGGAGAACTTAAATTAGGGGGTTTACAGACCCTGAAACTGCACATGAAAGATCAATACTGATCACATAGGGCAGAATTCAAAGTGATAAGGGGCTGACATGCCCTCCATTCGACAGTAAGGATGTCTAAGAAGCCTAATTCCTCAGACAAATAGATAAACAGATGTATTTTATGGTATAATTTATATATGTGTGTGTATAAATATATATTTATTATATATATTATGCTCCTAAAATTAGAAAACAGAAAAATTATACCCAAATAAACAACAGGGAGCATTTCAAATTAAGTTAGATTCTTCCAGCAGCTGACCTTGAGGTAGAGTGGTCGTTTAACAGTGAAATCTTCAGGTATAATAAATTTTAAATTAATGTTTTTTCTTCTGCTGACTATACAGTGTAGCAAATCCACAAGTACATTCTGTAGGTTTACTCCTTCTCACCAGTGCTGTTTGCAGGGCATTTACCTGCAGCAGCTGTGGGGATATACTGGGTATCATGACTGCCAGCCTATAGAAATGACCTCAGGAAGTAGATGGCACCTCTAATTAACAACTGAGCTGCCTGAAACTGYTGCTCACACTTCAGGGAGAGAGGTGGAAAACTCTCAGGGTCTAAAATTTGGCTATTGCACAACACATAAATCACTCCGCGTAAAAATTTCCAGGGCTGCTAATTATACACTGACGAATTTATTGTGTACATACCACACGCGCAATGTGTACATAAATACTTAATTAAATGCACAAAAACATATGTACTAATTAATACACACATACATATGTGTAGCAGAGTTTCTGAGAGAAGGAAGGCGCGATCTTTATTTAAAATGAGATATTGAACTACCCAGCTGAGGCCTRCCTGGCTGAGGCTGGGCCTTGAAGGCCCTGAGGCCTTGGAGCTGTTGCACAGGTAAAATCACTTGTGGCCCAGCAGAAATTAAAAGTTAAGGTATTATTCTTAGATAGTGAGTTTTCTAGAGGTCACTAAGAGCAATTTTTAGCAATTTTAGCCACCTTAAGAGTAAGATAAACAATGTGTGTTTGCATTTTTCTCTTGCTGTATGCCAATGAAAGTGTCACTGTAACTATAAACTATATAGAACTGTATATAACCTGCTGTTTTAAACAGAATAAACAGAGAATGTGTGATTAACCATATTGGTCAAATCATATATTGCTCTCGSCTCAATCTCTCTTTATTTTAAGAGTTCCCTACTTCATGTACGTGCCTATGTACGTGTGTGTGTATGTACATAAATAAAAAATGCAATGAGCATACAGAGAACTAGGGACGCTGGTTGGTTAAAGCCAGAGTTCAGAAGAGGTGGACACTTTGATGATCAACTTAAAATGGGCATTCTGGAATTTTTTTACCGCCTCATGTCATCTATCAAAYGTTTCATTTCTTTCCCAACCAACACATGAACCTGCTGAAGATGATGATTCATAAATTCTGCTTCAAATTACCCTACATTCCAGGAAATATTTTCCTTTACACGTTCCCGGGTACTTGGGACTATGTGTTTTTAAACACAAGGTTCTGGGATGCTTCCAAATTCAGAAATTYGAGGAGCTCATCGTGCAAATAAAGAATCATCTCATAACTAATCCTGCTGTACCTTATTATAAAATATAATCAAAATAGACAGAGTATAATATTAAATACAAATTACTGTTAGAATAGTATGAATGCTAAGAAATAACTTCCATATGGATTTAAAGTTGTAAAATACTAGAGGAGCCGTTATCAAGCCTCACAAATACTTAATTACAGATATTTTGCAGAATTTGCATTATGTTATCATCACATTATAACGTGGCAATTGGGATCCAACATTTTCTGATGTACTATAAAATATAGGGGGGTTTTGTGAAAAAAATCTATACAATCAGGTTCCTCCTACCTGATAGTGGAAAGAAGAACTGAGTAAGAACACCGTGGCAAAGTTTAATTGAAATCTTGTTAATACTTCAATGCATCATGGTTTGATTCATTCAATTTGAAGCAGATAAAATTTAAGACATTATAATTTTTAAATTAATAAAATAATCTTCAATCTCCACTGCAAGCTGCCTCTTTATCTGCTACTTTTCATTTTATAAAGGTGTAGTCTCCATGGGTATGGAGATGCTGTAGAAAAGTTAACAATCAGGATTCATCTCTCTCTCTGGAGATACTTATCAGGTCTGTCTCATTTTATATAAATTTTTAACTGTGCATAGATAAACTTGGCTCACAGCAAAATCATCATAATCACAGCATCCTTTTGAAAACTTCTCTAATTTGTTTATTGACAAGGAACTGCTTGGCCTAATTATAAATTATTATCCCCCAGGGTAGAAGGTTAGCAGCAGGCATGTGTACAAATGGCCACTTTCCTGCTGCATCAATTAACACAAAAACATAGATTTTCATTATCTCTGAGGGCCTGCAGCATTTCATATCGTGGTCATAGCTGGATTTAAAAGGTCTTGCCTTTGGGAGCCATATAGTTGTTGAAAAAAATATCATTCTTTTTTATTCTATAAAGAAAGAGGTAAAACTTTGTGTAGAGATGGACTTTGACTATTTCAGGTGTCAGAGGAGCCCTTGGTGCTCCTCAGAGGGTGGGAACAGACTGAGCTCTGAGCTGGGCCAGGACATGGGGGTGCAGCACAGGAACCCACTGGGGTCGATGCTGCACAGAAAGTCCTGACACAGGTCTGGTTTCACGGGCTGTGCTCCAATTAAAATCTCAGAGTAGCAGAAACACACCCTGGAAATATTGGGAAGAGCTCTCTGGCCCAGCAGCTCCTTTCAGAGATCTCAAGAACGTGATCCTAATAAAGACTGATGAAACCCAGAGGATAATAAGTGTCTGAAGGAGGTAAGAGGCAAATCCAAGTTAACATCTGCCCTTCCCTATGCCAGCAGTTTTACAGGTATYTTAAATGCCCAGTCAGAATCAGAGTGCAGCAGAGAATGCCTTGTGGGCCTGAGAGATTTTAGCCTGCTAGCAGCTGCTGACTTTTTCCCAAGGAAAAATCTCCCAAGAAAGTTTCTTCTCAAAACAATCTTGGCAAACAGCTCTCCTTTCTCAGAACAATCTTTCTCCAGGTGGTGTTTTGCTGTTTCTCTGGTTTAACCCATGGGATCAGAGAGGTGTCGTTCCTATTCACCAACCATGTTCAGTCTGTATGGGAACACCTTATAAAAGGTAGTAAGAATTAGACAATAAAAGCCTTTTTTCTATGCTCTTTGCTTTCTGAAATATTTGGAGTCTTTCTTTTGTGTCCTACAGCGACAATGCCTCATCCCACTTAAACTTACAACCTTTCCTACCCTGCCAGCCTGTAACCTAGAGCTGTCAGTAATTCTGAAGCTGAAGTTTGAAAATCTGACTTTTGAAAGATTTGATATCTTCCTGGCTTTCAAATSAAGTTCTTTGGATGACTTTTTTACTACAGTAGATAACATCCACCCCAGCAGGGAGGCAGAAAGAACTGGAAAGGTTTCTAGTGGCAATTCTCAGTACCCTTTCAAATGGAAGTGAAGAAACAACGAGGAAAAACAAAGCCAGAGCCGTTGGAAATGTGTGTCAGAGTGGGACACACATTGTTCCCTGGTTCTGAACAGCTCAAGGTCATCCATTTAAACCACCTCACCCAGCAGTGTTAATTAAACAACCACTCTGAAGTGCGAATGGGACCCATCCAATGGTTGTACACCAGTCCTGCAGAGACAGGAGCTGCTGACAGAAGGGTGGGGGATGTAAAATCTGCTCTAGCCATTGGCAGTGAGCAACAGGAATGTCTGTCCCCCAAATGTCTACTGAAAATTCAATCTAGCTTCAAAAGTTGAAAAAAACAAAAATAAAATAAAGCACTTTTTAAATTTTCAAGTGAAGCTTGGACAGCATTGAAAAAAAAAAAAAAACAAAAATAAAATAAAGCACTTTTTAAATTTTCAAGTGAAGCTTGGACAGCATTGAAATGACCCCTAAATATAACTACTTTAACTATCAAATATACATTAAACTGGAGAACCTTGAAAAATGAGTTCGTCCACTTCTTTTGATACTCTAAATCTGTCATGTCAGGGCCTAAAAAAGGTCTTATTGAGGTATCATCCACCAGGTAACTCATCATGGGAGCCTCAATCCACTGAGGATCCACTAGAGAGGTCCGGAGTGCCAAGGCTTGTGGGGAGAATGGATTTCACAGCCCATTGAGCCAATGGATGGAGCAGTTTCAGTCTGCTGGGTTAATGTGGGTGSTGCTGACACACTGAGAGTGCTTTCACAGCATCAAATAGCCTTACTAAACTTTTCATGAAAAAAAAGCACTTTATATTCAGAATAATGTGTTTTCCAGTTATGACAATTAAGTTTTGTTTTTCAGAAGAGGAAAAGCAATTCATTCATACTGTAAATTATTTGCTAGRTTTACCACCTAAATTAAAAGGGAAAACATTTTTTTTCTTCAGTTATGATAGCCAAGAGAACCTGTTTTAAAGGTCATTCTTGCATATTTCTACTCACACGAGCTATAATTATACACACAAACAGCCCTGCTTTAATGATCTACACTGACTGTGTCAGGAAAGTTTTGCAAGGTCGAGTTTTCAGTTGAGAGTGAACAATTTTAAATTTCAAAAGAAGCAAGGAGATTCTGCCACCAAAAGGGAATTCAGAGCCACCCTCTGTGCAAAAGCAGGAAGAAGGTGGGTGGAAAGCCAAGGAGCAGCTCTCTAGGACTGCATCAATATAAGGAATATGCCCTCAGCAAGGAAGATTTACCCTTTGCATGAGGCCAAAGCAACAAATTAGGAGAATATGTACTTGTGAAATTCTCACATGGTGGTTATTGACAATTTAAGCATAACAAATTGGAAATATACTTAATTTTTTTCCAGCGATGTCTTCATTTCTTTGTGCCATTCCTCAAAGCAAGACTCAACCATCTGGGAATGAAAAGGTAAATCTTCACATGATTTAGGGTAATTTTCTTTCGTGACGATTATCAAGCCTTTCATTCTCACATTTAGGGAAAGTTTATAATAAAATAAACCTTTCTAAAGAACGTATTAGAAATCCTGTAGTGTTTCTAGCTTGTTTATTAATATTTTTGATCCAAGTACACACCTGTTGGTTAATTAAGAATGCGAAAGATATCTCTTGCTGCATAATCAAGGTTAATATCCCAAAAGAGTCAAAGCTTGCTTTGCAAAAGAGCAAAAAGAAATGCAGATAAGAAAGATGAACAAGGGTAATGAAATCAGCCCCCTTTAATTCCACAATCCTATTAAAAGTTGAAAAGGAGAGTTAACCTGTTTCCTGATGAGGCACTGCTCTTCCCCAAGATTAAAATATTTTCCTTAAATGTTGATTTTCTTTAGTTTGCTCCTGGTCTCAAAAATACTTAGAAAATAGCATGGCCACATTTTATTTTTCATTTTCAAGTTGCAACAARATATTCTACTGTTGATAAATTTACCATCTGTTACGATTGGTATTGCAGCAATACCTAGGACACAAGGACATGGAACAAAACTTTAATTGTGCTTCAAACACAGAGCTTAAACCTTCCACCCCCTCAGCCTCTGATACACAATTCTTTCCAAAATTATCAGTGCTAAGTATTGAATCAAATAYCCATAAGCGCTATTTGAAATAAAAATAAATATTTGGGTCAGTAGTGGTTGCAAGTATGAATTGGCATTTATGGRAAAAAAAAGCATCAGTTATGTATTTTGTGCTTCTAACAGGAACAAGGGCAGAGGATACATTGCATTTCTGTATATTAATTGATTTATTCCATTCYTTAACAGCACTTCAGAACAGTTTTATTTGCTCTATTGTCTTTTTGCTRTTGGTGGATGAGAAGGGGGATCAATAGTCAAGTGGAAGTTAGTATGTAAAAGGAATTCAGGACCTACAATAAGAAAACAACTGCAGAAGCTTTGGTTATCCCATTTTGAAACAAGAAAATGTCTTAATATGAAATTAAAAGCCAATCTTCATGCTAAAAATATTCAGAACAAAATGTAGCTGTGTTCAAAATGTGCAAATTTCTCTTTATTCACTTAAACTGGTTTAATTCTATCATAATGCAGTGACTAATTGTGCCCTGAGTAGGCACAAGTGTGGCTGACTGAAAAGACTGAAAATGGSAGTTAAATAATTAATGTAAAAATATGTTGATGAGCCTAACTAAGAAAATGTGAGATACTGGAAATGAAATAGCTGGCATTAGGTAATCTACTTACTGCATAAAAGGCATTAGAAATATCCATTAACTGCATCTGCCATAAATAAACAAACCTAGGAAGGAGACCAAAAGATAATATTTTTCCACTTTTGCCTAAGAGGAATATATGCAATTAATTTTTCAACAATGAAATAAAGAACCCCATGAATCTACAAACCCCATAGTTAACTTGAGAATAAAATTAAAATACGATGTGCTAATTTGTTTTGGGTTAACAAGGGTGCTGGAAGAACTACATTATACACTCYAATTTGATACAAATGACTGGTATTAATGATATATGTGCATATTAAGTTGAATTGAGAGTTATATTCAGAGAGCAAGTCAAAACAGGAAGAGTAAATTCCAGCCTGGAGCTGTAAGGTTGCTGTAGGTGTCTTCTGAAGGTCTTTGAGACCAGGATAAACACCTGCCTGATGCAGAGAGAAATGCCAGCCCTGCAGCACGGGGTGCCCAGGTCTGCAGTGTCCCKGTGCCAGGCACGTGTGGCACCTGTGACACTCCAAGGGCTCCCAGGAGTCTCTGCCAKGGTTCCCACCCCAAATGGAATTCCACACGCTCTGGAGGGTGCCCTGGACAAACTGCAAACTGTGCAGATCCTCTCCTTCACATTTTAAAATGTAGAACAGGTATTAGTCAAATTTTAGCCAAAACCAGCTGTGGCATGCGGATGATCCCTGGTGGTTGATGAAGKTTTAACAACACTCATTAAAGGGTTTAACACAGATGTTTTCTGCCCGTGGACTGGAGCAGGTTAAACAGCACCCCACAGCTCCCCAAAAGGCAGAGCTGCCTTCCTGTTGTTTCACCCTCTGACAAACTCAACCCAGGCACAGTCAGCATTTGTGCCAAGTGGTTTGCAACATCACCAGAGAGCCCATGAGCATCCTTCTCTTCCCTGAACCATCTAATGTTTCTAACAGCAAGTCAAACAACAGATGTACAGCAGCTAGAGTCAAACAACGGGKTGTGTTCCAAACAGATTTGCTCTGCAAATATTGGAAGATGTCCTCCACAGCTAATATTATCGTTTCTSAATTTTTCTTACAAAGCAGAAAGGGAATTACAGTAAAAGCCACCATATATTTTATAAAAAGAACTGTCTGTTTAGAAATAAAAGCAATATATGCCACAGAACCATGCATCTGTTCTGCTCTGTTTTATATCTGAATAAGCAAGATTGCTTCTTCTGCATTTATTTGCAAATGCATGCAGTTTTTCTAACATATATTCATTTAGGAGGAGAGATTTTACTAGCATTTACATAGACTTAAAGTGATGGCAATGCACGATGACAGTGCCTAAAATTATTATTTTCCCTTTTAAGTTTTTTTTTATGTTAAATTTTCAATTTCCTAATTTCAGGTTTGTCTACTAGTCCTACAGGAATACACCTGTAGAATGGGTTAAAAGAAGCGCTAGAATAGAAACTACCTATTAGGCTTACTCACTACAATTTGAAAAGAAAAAAAATCTCATTCAATTTATTGGCTCTCCTAATATGTAACACAAAAGAGACAAATCTAGAGAAGGTAAGGCCCAGAAGTCTGATCTTATTAAMAAAGTATCACTCATAAATGAAGGTGTGGTCACACTCAGTCACTCGACTTCACAATAAATGAAGATGATTTATGCCAGGCAAACCCTTCACATTTTGAAAAGCAGAAGAGATATTAGTCAAATTTTAGCCAAAAACGGTTGTGGCATGTGGATGATTCCTGGTGGTTGACAAATGTTTAACAAGCACTCATTAAATGGTTTAACACAGAAGTTTCAAATGTACTTTATAACTTGTACTCTGCTGGGTCAAGGGTTTGACAAAAGCACAAACATAACCTCTCCTTCCAGCCTGCTGTTGGGTGATTTCATTAGGAAACGCAATTTAGCTAATGATTCAGTTAATCTTTTTATAACCACTCACATAAATCTTGAATAAATGTTATGCAAGCTCCAAGACTAATTCAAATTACTCCTATTAAGAGTCATGTCCAAATAAAAACACGACTGTCGGCAATAACAGCCTTACAAAGGTGTATCCATATGGTACAAGATCCAAAACCACAGAATTCCTCACATCCCTGCCCTTCCTCTGCTGTCATTTTAAAGCTGTTGCATTTCTTATTTCCCTTTTCCCTTGCTCGTCTCCCTTTTCTTCTGCAAAAGTGATCTGCAGAAGATAAAAATGGGCAGTAAACCTTCAGATGTTTTGTAGTTAAACTCTATCTATTTGTCTTTTATGGCGTGCAATGCAAATTATGGCTTGTAGAAATAACCTTATTAGGTATGCAGGCATTTCTCTGGAAACACTATCATAAAAACCACAGCTAAGTCATTAATCTTTTCAAAAAGCTTGTTGAGATCCCCATAGGCATTTAAATGGATCATAACAGCCTCACATATGAAATATGGAGCTGCAGCCAAGAGTCTGACAGAAGTGCAAATTTGGACAAATAAGACCATCAAAGCTTCAGCTGAAGAGATTTCTCTTCTCTCCACAGGACAAGGGGTTGATAAGAGCAATCATGGAGGATGAAACTATAAATGAAATAGAAATGCCAAACTCATGCCAGCAACCCATGGACTGTTAAAAGCCTACCTGCTTGAGGASAGCAGCTATTAAATGATTATATCACTGCAGAGAGACTGGCACCACAGGATTAATGATGGAGCWTTTGCCCAGAGGTGAAACATCCCTGTTTGTCTTGGTGGATTAGTATATCACACTCAGGAGAGTGAGCTGAACACTTGGTGTATTAAATCAATGAAATTATGACATCCTCTTGCACAGACAATGGGGGAAAAACAACCAAACCACCCATTTTCTGGGACAAACCCCACAAATTAGCAGTTATCATATCCATGAACAATCAAAATTGCACCAAGGAGCTCACAAACCAACCAGTCCCTGGAAAGAGCAGACCCAGATTTCACTGTTTGCCTCTGGACTAGCTCCAACCTGCTTTTCACGTTAGGTGTGTTTGCTGCAGGTTATTTTACAGTACCAGGGTAAAGCATGACACCCAAATCTACTCTACTCTATAACTGAAATGGTCAGACTCCCTTAAAAATTTTATTCAGGGAGGACTGTGAGCTGAATCAGAGATGCTGAGACCTTCACTACAGAAGTTGTACAAAAAGACAAAACCTTTTGCCAGATTCTGGGGAAAATACAGATTTGGCCAAAAACAAACACTTTGAGGTTGGTTTTGGGGTGGGAAGTGGGGTAATGGGGTTTCATTTATAGGAAGTATGGAGTAAAAAGAATTGCTGTCTGTGTGAAAGAGCAAGTATGAGAAAAGTTAAAACAAAGTTTGCAAAATGAACCTACAACAAAAGCAGTAACTGAAATTTCATCACCTCCAGGACGGACTTTATAAACACCCAYACTATCACTATTTGTTTCCATAAACCATTCCAAATTTGTCTTCTTGGTTTCAGCCAGGTAAATACTCAGGACTTTTAGAATTCAGTGTTAAATTAATSTACAAAGTACCACTGTTTCTCCTGCTTGCCCAGCTCTAATGGAAACGCTTAATGCTGTGTTGGAAAATAAACAACACATTATCTGGCATTTTAAAAGTTATGCAGCAATGAGACACAGAAGAACATGAATGTGTGTTTGCATTCAAGGAGGAGAAATATGCAGCCTTTGTGATAAGTTACACTTTTCTCACACAAGCATCTTTTGTGAGATTTCTGCAACTTCAGTAGTCAATAATCTTCTCTGTCTTTTTTGAACGGGGTGTAAAACAACTTGGGATTATTGAGCCAGCCTCATGGAGAATTATTTCCATTTTCAGTTAGCTTAGCATGTAAATGAAGCACTGCTCTGGCACCGTGGTATGAAAGGTCTGAGACCTCATCTGCTTTAAGCACATGCAGTATTTTGGAGAAAACACTTTATGACATGCACAGAAGTTTGAGTAAGTTTATAAGCACCCAGGATTAATGAGCAAAAAACCCAAGTGTAGAACAACTGCAGTCTCTCAGTTGTGCTGCAGATCAACTAAGAAACCTAGTGACAGTGAAATAGCCCAGGCTCCTCATTCCCACAGCAAGCCCAGCTCTGCCTTGATGTCCCATCCTTGGCAGTTTGGTACCACAGAGGTTGGACCTGAAAGTGCTGCCTCCATCCCCAGTGCTGTGTCTGCCTGGGCAAGAGGACAAGGAGAGTCTGCACCAGCCTCACCTCACCTCAAACGCTCCACCAAGGCTGCAAATCACTGCTGAGTATCCCAAAACTCTCTCTCTAAGTACTTCAAATGGACAAYTCGGTTCAAAGTTACAGGAGATGAACCCTGGGCTGTTCCCACTGCTGAATTAATCAGCAAATAAGGAGCACTTATCCTTCTGAAATAAGCTGAAGGTTATTAGAAAGTTTTAAGTTTCTTGGGAACTTGGGAAAGTTTTAAGTTTCTTGTCCCCCTCACTCCCCATCTAAGAGAGGAAAGAAATCATTAAATATTAAAAATATTCCATAGGCTGAAATTAGGGGGGAAAAAAACCATGATGATTCATGTGGATGTTTTGGTTTCAATATTTTGTGTTCATTAAATGATATTCCTTTGTATTTTTAAAGTAAGAATTAACCGGTTTCAAGCAAAATCCTAAAACTCTTCAATTTCCAAGACCTCAAACCAGAAGAGGGTGACAGCTCTAAAACTATTTGCCMAATGGAAAATTGATCAGACCTGCTTTTCCCCATGAACACGATGGATGGGTGTTTTACAAGGAAGGGGTAAATGGCAGAATGTTGTATTGCACCAAGTAGTTAGTTCATTTTGCACTGGGTGTCCCTTGATTGTACCTTCCCATGTATCTGTACCTCCATTACCTGATGTCCCCTGTATCTCCCCCTGCCCTGGGTCTGCCCCATTGGTCACCAGACCCCCGTTCATCCCCTCCCTTTAGGGCTTAAAACCCCTGGGAGAAAGGGTCCCTCCCTCTTTCTCCTCCTGGATTTCAAGGTGTCTGTTCTGCATTAAAACTGTGGG
>QVAJ01000061.1:1343648-1358910 GCA_003546035.1 Mixornis gularis | reverse complement strand
ATAGAATTAAAGGTAGAGAGTTTATTGCAACAGCCGTGTCCTGAGCTTCATTTCAGTGTTCCTGAAATTGGGACACGCCCAGCTTCGCCCCACGACATCCTCCTGCTCAGAGACAATTCAGCTGGCAGAGTGGAGCCTGGGCTGGGATTCTCTCTGGATTTCCAGATTGATTTCTACACAAAACCTCCTGCTCCCTGCAAAACCCAACACTGCAGAACAGCTCGCGGGTTTTTTTTTGGAACACAACTAGGAAATAATAAARCAAAAGTCCAAGCAAAAGACATCAAAACGGATTAGTTTAATTAAAGAAGTAATTTGTTTTATAGAAATAGTTTCTACTCCCCTTTTTCTAGAAGTCTGTTTTGTCATTTACCTTTTCTTCAGGCTGCCAGCTACCTGAAGCAGCCAACAGAATTTGCCCAAGGACCACACAAGGGCTACAGGAAAGTCACAAAATATTCCTGCAATATTGCTCCTCAGCTGCTTCCCTTTTCAGTGGGTTGTCATGAGTTTTGCTGCTCCTCAAACTGCCTTCTCCTTGATTTTGTAAATTTACATCAGGAACACAGAACCTTGAAAACAGAGCTACRGGTGCTTTACAGCTGATCAGAAATGAACTGAAATACTGTTTTCCTCTTGTTTTATTTGTCTCTGGGTTTTKGGGGKKTTTTTTTAGAGATTGTATCTAGGATTTAACTTATATTTAGGTAATCAGACTGCTTTTTAATTCAACAGAAAGCTGCCTACTTGGAATACATTTTCTAGACAAGAAAACGTGGGTTTATTCACCCCAAACAGCTCGGCTGTGGCTGCCTGCCTCTCCTCTAATTAATATTTAATTATTTATTTGAATTAGAGCAGCCTCTATGAGCGTGTGCCAGACCAGAATAGCCAAGGAGCCGCAGAACAAAATCAGCATTTGCAGGAGCCTGAAGTTCAACTCCTTATCCTGATTGAATTTCTGGCTTTGGGAGGCAGGACAGCAGCTGCCTCCCCTGGGGTGGGAAGAGTCACTGAGGATCYGACTGGAATTCCTGCTGAGCTGCTCAGAGTCGAGATCTGAGCAGGGTTTGTTGCCTYGGATGGAAATTGGGATCGGTGCTAAACTGCTTCCCAGAGATGTGCTGAATAATTAGCAGTTGCAGAGGGCTTTGAGATGGAATATTCCTTGACTGGAAGGGGTAATGAAACAATACTCTTGTGCTCAGAGCTCTGGAACAAACAGTTCCTGTGAGCTACTCATGGCAAATCTTAAAYCAGAATTTGGATGAGGAAGAGGCAGAAAAAGCCTCCAGTTTTATAAAGCTGCAACTAATGAAAAACATTCACACTTCCACATTATTGATCAATGTGCTGGGCGATTCCTGAGTCTGATTTTAATAAATGCACACAAAGCTACAGAGAAATGATCCATATGTACCTGTCTCAACTTATTTATGTTTATATTGTTCTTATATTCGAGATTTGCTGTGCTTTACATGCAATTAAACCAAAGTTCAGTAAAACTGTCTTTTGAACAGAAGGAGGAATTGCAAATACCAAATTTTAGGGGTTTTTTTCATATAAATACTTTATATAATGTCCAGAGAAATTCATGAATTTATTTAGTCYAGACAGCCCCACAACAGAATCTTCCTTGGATGCCACTAGAAGTACCCCATCACTTATCCAAATAATGTCCTAAATCACAAAACTTTGTTAGCTGCCATATGATTACTAAGGCAGGCTTAAAAATAAAAAATAATTTTAAAAAAAAGCACATTAAGTGCCACATCTGTAGGAGAACTATGAGATGACACGACCTTTTTTTTTTTTCCCCAGTAGTCATTTCCTAATCAAAGCCCAGAAGCTGCTGAGCTCAGGCAAATGTCACCTGCAATCAGATGGAGATGGTTTTAATTGCCTGTGCACCACCCTGCATGCTGCAGAGTTTGCTCAATTGCTGCAGGAAATCTGATTTTGCTCACGAGTGCAGGACCAGGGATAGCCAGGGATGGCCAGGGATGGCCAGAGATAGCCAGGGATGGCCAGGGATAGCCAGGGAGGACCAGGGATGGCCAGGGATGGCCAGGGATGGCCAGGGATGGGCAGGGATGGCCAGGGATGGCCAGGGATGGCCAGGGATGACCACGGATGGCCAGGGATAGCCAGGGATGGCCAGGGATGGCCAGGGATGACCAGGAATAGCCATGGATGGCCAGGGATGGCCAGGGATGACCAGGGATGGCCAGGGATAGCCAGGGATGACCAGGAATAGCCATGGATGGCCAGGGATGGGCAGGGATGGCCAGGGATGACCATGGGGAGGATGAGAAGAGCAGGAGCTGTGAGGCTGAGCAGAGCTGCCCCTTCCCAGCCCCTGAACACATCCAGGTTCGATCACAACAAATAAAAGCAGCTTAATGGCTGTCCTGTGTTAATTAATTGCTAATTGTTCACCCTGAGGTGTRACACCATTGACAGAAACAGGCCTGATGCACAAAGGGAGTTTGTTGAAGAACCAACACAAGATCTGGTGCAGTGCCACCAGCACTGATAGTGCACGAAGGCTGAACAGGGATTCCTCTCTGTTTGACTCAGGGAAATGCATTTTTGGCAACATTAACATCTTTCAGGCATTCCAGTCACATTCACAAAGTTTAGAAACAAAAGGAGCCACAGGAAYATTTTCCCATACTTCAAAAATAAAATATTTGTTTTATGAAATGAAGCAGGACTTTCCTACCTGAATTTCCTTTTAGTGCTGTTGTAGAACAAATAAGCCTTAAAATATTTGGAATAAGAAGGAAACATTTTTATTTTACTCTAAAGAGCAAAGCCTTCTATTTCTTTTAAATACTCAGGTTATTGCAACTATGTTTTAAGAATACAAAATAACAAAAAGAAAAAGCTGTTGTTGGAGTAGTTCTATATGTTAGATGGACATGGTTCACTCTCACACAGCTTTTCAGGGTTTGAAGGTACCACTCACAGTTTCATGAGCACTCTCAAGCACATTTCATACCCCCATGCTTCAATTTATTGAAGTACCAACTAGTAGAAAATACTTAGCTTGCCCAATTAATTCCAATTCACTAGGAGTTAAGTATCTCTTTCATATTTTATTTATTTACATGCCTTTCCCAAACCACATTATCAATATCAAGCTTATTATGCAGAGGTGATCAGAGTGGTTTAGGATCTTTTCCTTTCAGGAAAAAGGTGTGTCAGCATATTAAACCCCCATTYCAACAGGGTTGGAATTAGATGATATTTAAAGTCCTTTATTATCATAGAATGGTTTGGGTTGAAAGGGTTTATTTACCCAGGATTTTAAGTGTCTGTCTCAAAGTGACAGTAGGACATGAAACTCCATTTCCTAAATCCTGTGCTGCTGACCCAGGAATGTAAGAAAAAAAATTAACTATGTTTCCAAAAATCACTATCAAATATTTACTATTATTATAGAGAAAGGAATTCACAGATGAATAGCATGACATTTATCAMTAAAAGTTGCTCACAAGATGATCCTACAAGTAATTCCCTTTCACTGATAAATGAAACAAAACRTGTAAATTTTGCTCTCATGAAGTTAAAAAAAAATAGAAATGACCCAATGAGCTACAATTCTGTTGAAGATCACAAAAGGTTTAACCCAACATTAGCACTAATGAATCATCAGGGCACCTCAGCAGCCCTTCAGAAGGGTTGGATGCAGAAATAATTATTTATTAGGACAGTASCTGACAAGATTGTTGTTTTGATGAATTGGCACATATGGAACTCGGAGCTGATGAATTACACCAATGTCAATGCTGTGAAAAGTWGTTTAATATGCACATGACTTGATTTGTGATTTTTTTCAAAATGGAAGAGCACTCTCATCTCATATGAATTAAAACACTCACATTGCTAAAACACAGCAATAGTGCAGGTAATAGGTATTGAATTTATTCTTCCACTCTGCAGCTCTTTCCATTCTCAGCAGGTTTAACTGTGGAAGGTGACAATCAATGCACGGATCTACATTCTTGGAAAGCCACAACTGACTTTATCATTGGAGAGAGRATGGTGAAAATCCCTGGTAGTTCCMCATRTCTACATCACTATCTGCCTTGAGTTCCTGCCTGCAAAGTAGAAATGTCCATGAGATGTTTTATTTCCATACAGGGTTATACACCATTTTTAGGTACTTTTAGTCATGCACTTCTGTGGTTCTCTCATCTGTAATATTCCTAACAAGGCTAAGCACAATGGAATAGAATAATTCATAAAAACTAAAATGMTGCAGGTTTATACATATTTTATTTATCCCTCCTAAGAGTCTTGTACTAGCACTAAAGACACACCAGATCACAGAAGTGTCTCTCCCTACAAATCTAGCTCTAAAGCCCTATACAACAGCAGCTTTACTACTGAAAAATCAAGAGGGGAAAAAAATACACTTTATAAAGATAAAAATATGGAGTTTCCCCTTCTTCAAGGATGGCCCTGGCCAGGAATGTGTGGCTAACACCTCAGAACAAGCTGAAAATCAGCTGGGGAAACAAAGAACTTCCAAGACGTGCTAAATATCACAGATGTCAGGCTATTTGCTCTTGAGGACTCATCAGGAACTAGAGCAAAATGCTTTAAAATGCACACAAAGTACACAGCAGAAGTAGATTTGTTCCAGCCAAAAMCACTCAMAGCAGAACTAAAACTCAAGCAGAAAACACACTGCTGAATGTGTGTCTGCAGTAATTCTCCCTGCCTTGTGCAGGTCCAGACCAAATATTTATCTTCTAAGAATGTTCGAGAATCTCATGGAATTGACCTAAATCCGTACAAACTTTGAGTAAATTTGTGGCACTACAAAAACTGGCCTTTATTTAGGCAACATTTTGGAGCATGTTCTTTTGACTCCTTTGTAACTGTGAAACAACAGGSGAGAGATCACACTTGAAAATTACCCCTGACTAGGGAAATTTTCAATAAAGATATGGTGGGGAGAACAAATGAAGACCTACTTCCAGTTCTCCAAAGCCATGACATCCTGTCTTTCCATGACAATGGCTCAGGAGGTTTCCCTTGCCAGCCAGGATTCAGGTAAAATCTCTGTCTTGCTTTGGAAAGAAAGGTGTCTGCTAAGGAAGGCAGGAGCCTCCTTGGAAAATGTAAACCCCCTCCCTCTGAATTATTATAATTTTGAAATTAAGGGGCTCTCAGGCAAAGATGTGGGAATAGGAATAACAGTTCTTTACTAGGAAAATTTATATAAAAATGTAGTAGTACAAAAAAGCAAACAAACAGAAAGAAAACATTGACAGGGTCAGAATACAGCCTGACCCCCTGTTGGTCAGGGTGTTGGTGTCAGTCCAAATAACTCCTCCTGCAGTGACAGATGTGGTTCTGTTGGAGCAGAGATGATCCTGTAGAATGGTCCAGTGGTGCTGAGATGGGTCTGGTCTCCCTCTGGGAATCCAGTGCAAACAGGCTGTGCTGCTGTTCTCAATCCCAGCTTTGATCCAGGTAGGAATGCTGGGCTCCTCCCCCTGGGTGGAGCCTCTCCCCATGGGATGATGGAATTGTCTCTGCCCTGCACTGAGCCTCGATGGCCCGTGGACAGCAGATCTCCCCTGGAGGGAGGATGGGTCCTGGAAGGGATAAAGAACACTGCCCCAGCTGGTTTAACAGCTGGTGATAGAATACAMACYKCTGGTTACATCTTRYATTGCMACCTAAGAAAATSTCAAACACAGCCCACCCAATCTAGTGACAGTACCAGAGGTCACAGGTGTGCTAAAGCAAATGGATGGCTCAATCTCAAATTCACAGAAAAGTAACATAAAAAATTCTTAGATTATTTGTATTTATTTTCAAAGGTCAAGAAGGAATTATGTAGTGAAAAAAGAGCTGCCTGGCCTGCTTTGTCCATGTGTAGGTGATTAAATGTTTTTCACTTTCTATCCATACTCTAAAAATTATGTAGAAAATTCACTATTCTTTTCCTCACTAGCAATCCATCAACCTTAATTATAATCGTGCTGGAAAAACACAGCACTCTTTATGGAACCTTTTAAAGCCTGAGTTGTTCTGCTGCCATTATAAAAAACCTAAATCGCTGAGCAATTTAATTTAATTTCTCCAATAAYGCCTCATGTTTTCTAAACAAGAACCACAGCTCTCCTAAGTTTGAAACATCTGAAATATTCATTACAGTACACTTTCTTTTGAGAGTAAAACATATTAAATGAGTTATCTTTGTCGTTCAACAAAAGCCATAATGAAGCAGAAGTGATTAGAACATGTTGTCTGCACATTTTTTCGGTCTTATTAAAACTGAAGTAAAACAGAATTTGGGGATGAGTAAGTGTGGGGTTATATGTTGCTACTGGCAAAAAGAAACTTGTTTGCCCACAGAAAAGCTGTGCTGGTGCTGCACAATCCAATACTGTGACTGCCAGGAAGGGTTTGATGGAGAGAAGGTGGTTCCGTGCTGCACTGGACGTCCCAGTTTCAAGGCAGGTTTTTTAGATTGGCCTGAAGATTTTTCCTTTGTCTTTTTGTCTGATCAAAGCCTTTCTTTTTTTTTTTTCATAGAGTCAACGGGATTTTTTTTTGTCCACGTAGACTAAAAGAGAGTTTTCAGCCCTTTCCACACTGGAATATTCAATGATCTCTTCTTTTTTTTCTTAGCACAAGAAAATGAGAGGGAACAAAAGAGAGAGATAGCCAAACAGGCAGCAAGGGTAAAAGCTACTTGTCTTGGTTTMATTCTCTTGGGGCAGTACAGAAGAAGCAGGTAAGAAAGAAAGAAATTCCATCATGCCCCTGTGTGTCAGCAATCTGTARGACTTTGTTAGGTTTTTGAAAGTACAAATACAAATAAACAAACTGCTCTTTCGATTAATATTCTGAGGAGCCTAAATAAGTATATAGCACCATTTTTTAGCAATTTTTAGCACCATTTGGTCATTTTTTCCCACATTAATTGTGTTCCAGTGGAGAAGCCCGCTTAGAAGCATGGAAATCTCTCTTATTTACCTATCAAATGTACAAATAATGATAAGATCCCCTACAATGCACCAACATGTCTGAAGAATTACAGAAACAGTCACAATAAAAGATAGATCAAAGAGACACTTCCTCATATGATTTGAGGAGAAATCAAGCAAACAAGGGAGTTTGAAATATTAGTGATTTAATAAACAAAAACATAATCAGAAAGAGCCCACCATCCAAGTTCTTTRATATATTAATGGCAAAGAATTGTCAAGTTGGTCCTTCTGCAATGGARCACCACAGGAAAAGCCCTGGGATGCCCTTGTTAACAGTGTCAGTCCTCATGATCTCAATTTTCTCAAGTCTTTTTCTCCATTTCCAGGTCTGAATYAATTCTGGATGCAGTTAGGCAACAGATGGGATCTTCCTGAAATGCTCTAACATATCTCATAATTAACTGCCCAAATTGCATCAACTGCTTTATTGTTCTTTCCCATCTCCTCCAGAGATAAGTGCATGTAGAAACTCGCATTGATACAATTTATGCCATCAAATTTTACAGACAGGAGAAGTCTGACAGCTCAGAGAAGGCTGACAAGGCATATTTTCTTCCTCTTATAAAGATGATGTACATTTATATATGCACACACACACACACAGAGACTTCTCAATCGTTGCAGCAAATTATAAATGATGCATGAAATGAAAAATTCCTGTTGGGTGCACTAAGAAATGTACAGACAGTGCCACACAGAATCTGCATTTGCCATGTCATTCACTTACTGAGAGACACTGACTCAAAACTCGACAGAAAAAACAGCAGCAGTTACACATTTCAACCTGCAGAGTGTTTGTACATTTTCCATTTGTTTTCCAAGTCTGTTCAAAATTGTCCTATTGCCAACCTTCAATCACATCAGGCCAGGTTTCTGTGTTAGGATTAGGCAGAGATGGTCAGTGAATCCAGAGTTTTATAAAGGAACTTCAAGTAGCAGTGGATCACTAAATTGGGGTTCTCCTCTGCAATTTAAAAAAGAAAAAAAACCAAACAAAATTAAAGCTTAATTTACTCTCAGTTATTATTTGCAATCAAATTAGCTCTATTTGCTTGATTTTTGTCATCATACCTATTCTGAGATGAAATTTGAAGGAATTTATAAGTGTAGAACGATTTAATTTGTGATCATCGAAGCCATGCAGGCAGTCAAGCACTTTCATTCTAGTGTCCATGGAAGAGCTTACATCATGGCTTAAGCATATTCTACTATATAAACATAAATATATAAAATTTTTAAATTAATATTACATATATATATAAACTATGTATATATATTATAGATAGATAGATAGATAGATAGATAGATAGATAGATAGATAGATAGATAGATAGATAGATATAAAAGACTTCAGGAAGGATCTGCATGTAACATAAGCTGAAAAAAATATACCAAGATTTAAAAAAAGGTAAAACAGTGACAGAAAAGCTAAGAGACAGACTCATTACATCGATGAAAAAGGAGAACTTTTGGACTATGAGACCACATAGGAGCATTCATGGGCTGACCTGATCTGGTGTAAATCATCTGCACTCTGTGCTTGTTTGCTGAACATGTGCAAAGGGGGACACAACACCAGCTGGAGACAAGGCACTGCTGCATATCCTGTTCTACACAACAGAAAAAAGTGAAAGTGCTGCTCAAATTTTCTAAAGGACAAGTATCCATTCAGGATCTTAATCCAGTTTGAAGCACACAAAGCTCATAAATGTACAATATTTTGCTTTGAGAACTGGGAAGAGCAATCCAAACATCCTCCAGATATCATCACTCCATGTGCCTCAGAGCTCTAACGCTGTAATTTCAGCAGTTCTCCTCCTCTTCTGCAGGCAAACACGTATCTGCAGCTGTAATTCACACACAGGTGCAGCTCCAGACACTTATGCCTCCAATTAAACAGCATCGAGCTGCAGGTGGAAATCAGTCAGGAGTTGAGTCACATTTCAGTTGGGCTTCATTGCTGGGTGTAATTTTAGTCTTGGTAAAATGTCGCTCTTAAATTTCTTCTCTCGATGCAAAGGTAAGTCCAGAGCCCAAAGTCCCACTGTATGAAACAGCAGAACAACCCTGACAGACTAAGTAAAAAAACAAGTGATAAATGACTATTGAAAGATGTAACACGGATATGAAGGACAAGCAAGGAACCAACAAAATGATAATCTGACCACGATCAGCTCCTTCCAGCATCTCATTTGATTTGCTTTTAAGGGAATGTTTAAAGAACTATGGTGCAAAATGATGTTTAAGACTTTTGCAAGACAGGTCARAGGGGGAGCTCTGACACATTTTCAGAATGCATCTCAGGATAGCTCTTGCTTTTGTCTCCTCAAGTACATGGTATTTACTCAGATCTTCTTTTGCCTTGCTAAATAATAAAGACATCTAAAATCCCTCAACATTCAGARCTAAGCCGAATCTTGAGCCCGGTGGCTTTCCAGTCACAACACACTATTTAGAAAACCTCTGATGTGTATTTACTCACCCTATCCAGGTGAAAAACAATTTCCAAAAGGTAAAGGGTCTGGAAGCTCCATTTTAAGTTTTCCTCAAACTCTCACAATTGCTTACCCCTTTTCAGGACAACTGAAAGAGAGGGAGAGGCCCATTCCCCATTCACAGYGGTGTTACATTCTTATCCTGCTTTCCATATTTAAAATTTTTAGAGGCAGAGTATAAATTCAGTTTGACAATATCCCTGTAAAAAGGAGAATTTCCTTTTCTCACAGGATAAAATTAATCTCATAGGCACTATTTATACTACTTAGCAAATATTATTCCCAGAAGGAAAAAAAAAAAAGAAGTAGAGGCCAAATTTGTTTTGACTACTTAAGAAAAAAACAAAACTGGGAGTTCAAATGCTCTTGCTAGCTGGAAGATCCACATGGCTTTTATTCAGGACTTTGAAATAAGATACGACATTCTGCCTTTATTGCTCAGTTTGCATTGATTAAAGCACAGCAAAACTAACTCAGGTAGCAAAAGTGAAACCCCTCTTAAAGGCAGCATCATTACAAATCACGCTGGCAAAGGGAACAAGTGAAATCCTCTTCAATAATTCATGCACACAGCTCGTTCACATCAAAAGACTCCTCTCAACAGCTCCACAGCAAAGTATAACTGCTTGATTAATCTAGAAAAGCACTAATTATACACGGAGAAAACAGTTCTAGGGAAGAGAAGGCAGCAGA
Organism: Mixornis gularis; assembly: GCA_003546035.1. Classification (NCBI taxonomy): domain Eukaryota; kingdom Metazoa; phylum Chordata; class Aves; order Passeriformes; family Timaliidae; genus Mixornis; species Mixornis gularis. The sequence continues at coordinate 1,348,703 of QVAJ01000061.1, read as the reverse complement.
GGAGACAAAATAATGGCYAATATTATAGCAAGTGCTGGAGTAYTTCAGTTTAGTCAAGTCAACTCAGTTTGCAACAACAGAACAGGCATCCTGCTTCAACAGACATTTACAGAGGACAGCAGACAAACAGAAAGGATGTGCAATGGAAATAAAAGATTGGCACACTCTGAAAGTGCCTGTTATCAGTCAAATATATCAACGTGCACAGCAAGGATTTGCATCAACCTTCGTGCTGTAGATTGAGTTCAGGAGCTGTGGCTCTGAACAGAACAAAAGGCTGCTCAGGTGGGTTTCTGGCTGGTTTACTTWGTCAGGGAGGATCTGCACGTCTTACACAACACTGCAGGATTTTAACCCGTTTAGTTTTGCTTCCTCAGCCAGATAAAGTAGTGAGACCACTGAAATTTTGTGTTTCTCGCTGGACCTCTGTGAAGTGAAACTACTCTCCCTGTTAGGCTTCCTTAAACAGTTTCAAACAGGGCATAATTCACTGGGCCAATAATCCTCATATTCCATATATTAACCTTTCTACGGGCTGGGAGAAGCAGGCACTGACATGCAAAGATGTCCCAGAGCTGCTGTTGCACAGGTCCTGCTGTAAAAACATTTCTCTGCTGAGTCTTGACCACGTTCTGCACAGAACTTTACACCTGGATTCTGCCAGAGCATTTCAAGGTACACTGATATCAGCACACTGATCARTGTAAGAAAACCAGATCTGGGTCACAATAAGTGCAACAGAACATCCAGAATCATCCAATCCTTCTAACCTGGTTTTAAATTTCTACTTCTTGAAATATGCTTGCATTAGTTTTACTTTGAACAATGCCCTAATGCAGAAGATCACGTGCTATGTGGTAAAAAATAACCACTTGATTAATCAATTTTTCCTCAAGTTTGAAACATTTTCAGATATGTCAGYGGAATTGAAGCAGTAACACCAGCATCTCTCCCTCTGTTTCTCATTTTCTGTGTTTAGGACACCAGCTCAAATCCATATAGAGGAAGCACTTCACCAATACATTAAATAAAAAAGAATTACAACTAATTGGCACAAAACGAATCTCAAAAGGTGAATTACCAATATTACAGCATCTCCACAAGCATTTTTGGAAGAGCCTATGGTAATCTGATATAATCTATCACTGTTTACCAAATACAAGAATGTTCCACTACCACACACTGATCATCCCACCTTGTTTAATGAAACTCAGAGGGAGCTGTGACCTGTGCCATGACAGGGATGCAGGAATTCCTACAAATTCTATAGGAATCTTGCATCCAATGTGCAATTTTTCAAGGAAGAAACAAAAAAAAAGGAAAAATTGTGATAGACTCACATGGTCATGTATAGACCTTAGAGCAAATATATGCAAAAGCTCCTCTTTAAGCCCAAAGTAAAACCCATATATGAGAAGATTATGAAACAAAGCTGGTTTGAGGGAATTCAAGAGTGGAATGRTCTTCCACAAAATTTGTGCCTGCACCCAACATCCATCTTTTTGAAGGCCACAGAATTATCTTGAGTGCAAAATAGATTTATGAGAACAGAATATCTTTGGAGGTCATTTCACTGCCGGTGCAGATTTTGTTTGGMATAAACGGGAAAACCATCTGACAGGATGAAGCCTAAAACTTTAATGCAGATGTGTAGAGATTTGATCCAAATCCACTGCTCTCTGTAAAGGTGTTTCTAGGGACCTCAATGGGATTTGGATCAAGCCCTTTGCTTAATCCTTATCTCGACTTGTTTTTTTCACAGCAGATAAAACTGAAAGTTCATGAGTTTTTACAGGCTCGGAGCACTGATGTTTCTCTCTTTTTGCCAAGGGCTTGTTGTTTAAAATTTTGTTAAGGAGAAGAAAGGGAAAAGGAAATCTTTAATTGTTAATTATCTGAATATGTATTTCAGAAATTTTCACTTACAACTATGAATGCAAAAGGATTTATTTATGAAGCAAAACAACATGCAATATGCAGTAGTAGTTCATCAAAGCTAGCTAACATTTCACTTTCATTACAGCTGAATAATTTCTTACTAAGTAGAGTCACTGTATATCTAATTTTCTTGTAACTGTGGTGAATTCTCAGTATAAAAACAAAAGTAGATCTTGCAGTCAGATAACTACTAAGATCAAAGTTACTCCTAGTTGCTATTACACTATTAAAAAGAGGTAACACTGCGAATAAATAAACAAATAAGCTCATAATTTATTAAAAAAAGGAGTAGAGTTGGTTTTCCAAAACAAGCTTTGAGAATTTCTGAGTAATTCCAGTAGTTCCTGGCAGTAGGCTGGCTGGACCTTCCATATCCACAGTAATGAGGGTCAGGTAGGAAAAGTGGTGCTTTTCTGAGGCTTTCCAATGCTCTTACTAAAATAGGTTACACCATCTTCTATATCCAAGSAAATGTTTTGAGGAGCAAGGAGTGGTAAGCCCCAAACTGGCAGATTTTGTATCTTTACAGTACTGAAAAGAGGGGCATAAATTTCTTTATGTGATGAAACTCATGAATGCAGGAGCAACCTCTTCTTTAGAAATTGTATCCAAGGCACCCTTTTCAAAGCCTCATCCCCAACACCCTATTTTTACATATTTAAATCCTTACAGTTGCATTCTCAAGAATGGGATATTTCCAAATTCCACTCAGGTTTCAGGGATGAAACACTTCATGACATCAGAACAACTGAATTTTCTYCATTAATGCTCCAATATTCATTTATTTCACCACTTCAGGCACACAGTGTTTAACATACTGATCCAACAGGATTTGTGCCAGCTCAGCAATCTGAAATCTGTTRCATTTTTGTTTATTTAGTGTGAACCTTCATGAGTTTATTTATTCCCTAGGAGAAGGAAGGACCCACAAGGATTATATCAYAATCCCTCTGGATCTGTTAAATTTGCATATATTGGCTAAATAAAAGAGAAAGCTTTGGGATCCACAGCCCGAGCAAAGCCAAGAKGAAGCAGCTTTTCATTTACAGCATAAAACAAGCCTGGTGACAAAAAGGTCCATAAATGCATATTAATATTATAACCTGTCTGTCTGATTAGAGACCTGCAGGGGTGGCTGTGCTGGTAACCAAGCAGCAAGAGGCTGATTGTTACATCTGTTCTGCAAAAACATTTGACCAGGGGAACAAAAAGTCCAGCTACAACAACCAAAATCCCAGAGTTTTATAATTGCTTGCACGAGATCCTGCTCTGTTCAACATCAGGCAYTGTAGTGAGGAAAGAGAGATTGCAGAAAAAGCAATAATATCTGATTTTAGGAAATCACAAGGAATACTGTGCATCAACATTAAATGAACTCAACGAGGCACCAAACCTGTGTTCAAGTGATCCCTATGCAGCAAGTTTCTTAAAAACAAGATTTGAATCTGAAATGCCAGTGCTTTGAACAGAATGTTATTGCCCATCTAAACCAACCTCATTTCCTTTATTAGGGGTGAGCTGATGGAAAGGCACTTAAAGAGAATGAAGAAATACACCAAATAAATGTAATGTTCATTTTTCTGACTTTATGCTTACACAAGCCAAGGTGCACTTAGTGTAAGGCAAAGYACTCCATAGAAACCAAATGGAAACAAAATTAAGCAACTCCCATCATGGAATTCAATAACTGACACTGCAGTCAATGCAGTAATGACACCTTCCCACAGCAAAATAGTGTAAAATTCCTTGTAAGACTAATTTAAAAGTAAATGTTTGGTTGTTAGTAATAAATGTTCGTGTAAAAGCAAATCAGAAAAGATGCATATACCTTCAGGTCATGATTCTTTGATCCTTTGCAATTTTATTGCAGAGCCCCAAAATTAATAGTTGTTGAAATTGCTGCTGGTGTTTTGAATATCCAATCCCATTTGTTAGCCAACACAATGGAATTAACCTATTAAATCAGGAATGAGTAAAGGCAGCTTGGGCACTTTTATACTTTGCCCRCATATTAGAGGGCATTAGGAATTGCCTTTCCCTAAATCTTTTCATGTGACTGCTTTCTTCAGTGCCTCATGCATTTGCCYACAACTCCTCTCAGTTCTGTTCTGTGCTGCAATTCACTGCTGAAGGAACAATGTCCCGGGATTACAGACATTATTGCTTAGTTACCATATCATAAAAACAGTCAAAACCCAAAGGAGAAATCTCCAGATACGTTAGAATGCTTTGCTAGAGCCATTACCTCACAAACATCAGATGCACAGCCCTGCAAGTTTCAGGAGTCTAAAAGAGCCTTTATGGACCTTTTACCAACCACTCAGCGCTAAAAATATCAGAGATGGCTGTGAAACCATAAGGAAATGGGGTTTGTTAATGAAAGCCTCTGTAGACGCAACACATATGAAAGAAAATTGCCTATTGAGAGAACTGTTCTCAGAGTCTCCTCCCTGGGCTGTTACAGCCCGTGGCTTGTTCTTCACCAAATGTGGGATCTGATTTCCCAGTGCCGTGATGTGGAAGCAATAAGCTGAATTTAATGACAGAACAGCAAAACTGCAGGGGCAGCATGTTTCCTTTCAGTAATTTCGTGCAATTTTGAGAAAGAATATTTCAGTCTTCCACAGCTATTCCCTTCTCCTCTTAAGGACTCTTATGAAACAATATTGGGATTGGGCACAGCAGCAACATCTGCACTGCCCGTGGCACAGCTGTGAGACCATGCTGGGGCCAGATTCAGGCATCAGCTGGTTCTTTCCTTGGTGTCACACATCCAGGAGCAGGTCTAGAGCAGCTGAAACACCATGGCAAGGTTCTGGTGTTGGAAGGAGTTGTCACCTTACACTTGTTAAGCCTCCTCARCTGAGTGGACAGGCAGCACACAGGACTCTGAAATAAGACTTGACTCCCCAGCCACCTGCAGGCTCTTTTCTCTCCTTGCAGTGTCTGAGGTGTCATTCTGCACTGCTGCAGCCTCAAGCAAACAGCAGGTCTCACAAGCACCAGCATCTCTGCTACAGCCTCTAGAAAAAGTAAAATGGTTCAAACTTTGCATTTCTGTTGGCTGAGCAGCAGGTGTGGGACACCTTGAGTATTGTGTCCAGTTCTGGGCCCCTC
>QVAJ01000061.1:1307281-1343428 GCA_003546035.1 Mixornis gularis | reverse complement strand
CCAGCTGCACCAAGGGAAATACAGGTTGGATGTTAGGAAGAAGTTTTTCACTGAAAGAGTGATTAAATATTGGAATAGTCTGCCCAGGGAGGTGGTGGATTCACCATCCCTGGATGTGTTTAAAAAGAGACTGGATGTGGCACTTGACACCATGATCTGGTTGAGGTCTTAGGGTTGGGTTGGACTCGATGATCTTGAAGGTCTCTTCCAACCTACACATTGTGTGATTTTGTGATTCTGTGATTCTGTGATTCTGTGATTCTGTGATTCTGTGATTCTGTCATAAGGAGCAGCCAGGTACAGACCCAGAGTTCTGCTCAGTATTAATAAACACACTTCTCCTCCTTAAAGCACAGAGAGCAGAGTCCTTTAATCTCTTCTAAAGACTCTGGAACAAAATCTCTTGAAACACATTTCTCTTGAACATTCTTTTTACTGCACTTCATTTTTTATAAAACAATTTACTGTTGAGGGCGAATTTGGAGCACAATGGTTTATTACACTAATCCAGCTCCTCCACATCCTCAGTCCTCTGGCCAAAAATTATGCAAATGGTTTGGAAGTGTTGAGTATATCTGTAAAGCTAAAATTCTTCTGCTGGAGCCACTGAAAACAGTGGAGTCATTTTTGTCTTGCCTTTAATTTATCTGAAACACCACATCTGGCATCAAGGATGAGCAGCCGTCAGATTTTCAGTTTCGAAAATTGCTCACCATGACATCATAAACTGTGTTTGAGCAAGAAGGGAATGCAGCAAATCATGCATTGTCAGAAACACAAATGCTGCCTGAGGACCAATGTTTTCAAATTGTTTTGCATTAAAAAAGAAATGTTGAAAACATCACACTTCTATTAGAAATACCAAGGGATACAGCTTGCAATATCTCAGGTTTTGATGGAGTTTTTAAGCAAATCTTGCTCTAACRTTCCCTTAGATGTAGAAGTATAGTCCTCTTCAAAAAAAGGCAAGAATTTACTTTTAGAAGCCATTATTCTAAGCGGTGTGATGTAAAACAAGTAAAGGATTTGAATGCATGCCAAGTTGGGAAAATTATTTTTAAAGGACATTCTACAGTGAAGCTGCATTTAGAGAAATGTACAGCTCACTTCTGCAATTTTAATCTCCCTGAAATGGATTCTGGAGTTTAAGTAAATAAACACTGTGTTGAAAATATATTCAGGCTGCACAGCCCTGCAAAACACTGGGATGATTTACTGATTAAAGACAATAATCTGTTGAAATAAATGAGGCTTTTAACATATGGCTGCACATATATCTAGACACATATCATACATATATAAAATTATCTTCAATGGCATAAACAACATGGTTAATTTGAGATTTCTGCGGTACTTAGGAGCAAAACAGAATGTAGGGAAAAACATTTGTGGTGATCAAAACCAGTGAAAACTGTCACTTTCATATTGTATAAATTATTTGCAAAGCACCCATTCCGTTTCTAGCTGATGTATTTTTTCTTACTCTGCATTGGCTTTGTAATAACAATAACTGTCGCCATAAATTACTGAGAACATTATTCAATTTCAAGTAGCCCCATTTGTTTTCATGTTTCCAGCAAAACTATGACAATAGAAATAGATTATTGTAATTGCTTCTTCAAGCAAGGACTACAGGTGGTTTTGTTTTTCCATGACTAATAACTCCCATTTTCCTATTCATTCAGGCACTGAGATGTTCAGAGTGTGGGCAGGAGAGSTGATATGGACCTTATTGTGGCAAGAAAAAAATAGGAAAAATGATTGAGCCTTAAAAATGTTATTACATTATACACTGTGGTGATGCTGATGAGAGCAATTTCCATCAAGAGCATCTTTCACAAATAAAATAAAAAATAATAAATGCACAGTTCTTTTCTTTTCCTTATTTTGAAAAAAAAAAAAAAAAGGCAGAGTGAAAATCTCATCACCAAACTACACTGACATCATTACACACATGGATGTGCTCCCAACTGTGCTCTGATATTTCATCTCCTTTTCRCCTTTATTCACAARGTTGTTATTCTAAAYTGACCAAGGGAWTTGTCACACCCATAACCTGTAAAGGCTCTGCCTGTTTTCCACATTTGACCCGGTCCAAACTGAAATACTTTAGAGCCAGCTTTAAATTCTTTGGAGCCACCTTAGCTACAAACACAAGACGACTGCACACCAACACTTGTCTGAATTAAAACCACTTTCTGACTGAAGGATTGCCTGCAAAGGGAGTTCCAATATTTTAAGAGAGGCTGGTGAATTCTGGTGGGATTTAGCCAAAACTGCCATGGAAGTGCCAAATCAGGGGAGTAAAGAGATGACCAGGACAAACTGACAAGACGGAAAYTGGCAAATTTGGAACAGTGCTGGAATTCCCCAAGCACATGTTAAAGAACAGCAAACTGTTGCTGTGCACAGAACTCCCTTCTGCACTGGAATCCTTCCCATAATAAAAACCAGAGGATTTCCACTTGTTGAATTTCTGAACTTTTCCTGCCTACAGGTGAAATTAATTTGTGTTTAACAAAGGCACCAGCGAAGGAAGGTCAGCCACCAGGACACAAAGTACAATTGCCATGCTGTTGCATTTTTCATAAGGTGCCCAAAATTGATGTGATCGGAATTTTTAATGACTGCAGGACTAGCTAATTTTAAATTATTAAAACATTTCCAGTTTTGCAAGTGATTTCATTTGAACAAGAGCCCAAACACATATTATACCAGAGATTTAAAATGTAAGGATTATAAGTGATTGCAAATTTACATCTTTAATGCAATATAGTCTGAACTTAGAGGACAAAGCTAAGGAATTGATTGACCTCATGCTAAACCATAAATAGGAAGAAGAAGTAAAATTATTAATCACACTCCTAGAAAAATCAGGTTCACTCTACCAAGGCTAGCAACGTAAGCCAGCCTATGATGAATTATGGTTTCAGAAACTTTTATTAAAAGCAGCCAGGTTACTGCAGAAAATTAGAAAGAATGAGTAATATGTTTTCCCCTTTAARTTCTGTAAGCTTTTTTTCCCCACTTAGTTCATTTTCACCTTAAAGGAAAATTCTCTTCATCAACTATCAGGAGAGATTCTCCTCCAGGGGAAGAAAACTTGCACTTCTGACAGTTTTGAGAAAATCTTCCATAACCAAGGTGCTGGTTTGGGTTAGACCACCCTGTAGAAGTCTCTGAACTCAACTGCAGTTTCTTTTCTAGTAATTTAAGAAATATGACTGTCAGGAGGGTGACCAACCTACGGCTTGTGTGCCCACATTTCTCTGCTGCTTTAAGGGTCTCTCAAAGATGCTGACAGGCTGTCCATGAGGGAAGAGCCTTAAAGGCATAAMTCCACCCCTGGCCCAGGAAGAGAGGAATGCAAAGGTGCTTCAAGCTGCTTTCCCAGACATGAGGTGATCATGAGGTGATGTAAAAACCCTCAGCAGGAGCTGGGAGTGACACATTCAGTAYTTGACACAGCAGGTGCTTTTTAATGCTGCCTCTCTCCAACAGGGAATTTCTTACCCTGAGGAACGATACCTGTGAGTTCCTCCTTTAACAAAAAGGTCACCAACTTTCTACCCCCTCCATCTCCCTAAGAGGCAGAAAGTTAAATCTCCAGCTCTCTGCACAGGTGTTTTTTTGAAGCCTGATCCCGGCAGTGCTGATTGAAAGAGATGCTGCAGTGCAGACGGTTCATTGCAGTGGAATTTCTAGTGGAAATCCTCTGCAGCAGCAGGGCTCCTCATCTGTGCATCCTGCACTGCAGATCTGCTGCCTTCCACCCTGGCCYCCTTGCAGGAATCAGGATAAATGAATGCACTGGAGAATGACTGAAGGCATCATACATTGCCATCTCTTTCTTGGATTCTGCAGTAAAAATTATTCATATACCAAACAGTTTCACATCTTATGCCTTTATTTCAAGCTTAGGGCTTCCAGCAATCTAGACTACTCTTAGAGTCCCTAATACTTCTAATGTAATATTTACAGCAACCTATACCAAACTAAAGGCTGTATTTCCTCAGGAAGCCTCAAGCTTCTTTTTCTCTCCTGTCTCCTCTCTGTCTGCTTCTAGCAAGATGCACTCAGGGAGAAGCCAAATGACGTGCTGGTGATATTTTTTGTTAAGCTTTTAAATTCACAAGCACTTGCTGTGTCAGTTTACCTGATGTGGATATAATTTAGAATAAAAATCGAGCTTTGATTCCACTTTAATAAGAAATTTAGTGTGGTTTCACGAAAAGGCTGAAATAAAATAGAGGCCTTGTAGATGCCAATTCAGAAGTTTTATACATACATAAAAAGAAGTTATAAAAACTTTTAAGTGGGTATTCCATTTCCTGGGATTTCTGAAATTCATTTCAGCTAAGAACTCCATTGAAAGAGAAGGCACATCTTTCCAGCCTGTTTGTTATGATCACCACAGAAATTCTTGCCTCTGAGAAATCACAATTTGTTTTGCCACATCTGTGCTGGAGTCAGATAAAAAGTTACCAAAATGCTGCAGTTTCCAAGATCAGGATCATACCCTGTGTAGAAGGGGATTTCCACCACTGAGGGTGTCTTATCTAAAATATACTGTGGCCTTTATTAGTATTAATGTCCACATACAATGAGCCACCAGGGAGCCACAGATCTGAGAGTGAATGTCATCCTTTGTGTATGTTCCAGCAAAACTAATTTACATCCAGAATAGCCTGGGCGTCATTTGTATTTCACAAAAAATACTTCTTTTAAATAGAAGGCAAAATCTTAGCTACACTGATTTTCTGATACATATAATTATACCAAGCATGATATCAAACCATGGCTAGGATAATAGTTGATACAAAGGATTCTTTMACATCAGCAACACTGACTGCTAACCTTAAAGTCACAGCTGCTCCCACCTGCTAGATAAGTAACAGAAACCAGAAATAATGTAAATATTTAGTGCTATTTCTGGCTTAGACTCCCTTAATGATTTATTGGGTGAAACGTGTGTCTATTGCAAAATATATTTTAAATAAATAGCGTCTTTTCCAACCTGGAGCCAATTAAACCTGGAGTTCAGGACGCTCAGTCCAGTACTGCAGCACAGTACTAAAARTCTCAGAAATAACTGAGCTGAGGGTCAATGCTGTAAATTTTCCTTACCTGCTCCAGCCCAGGTTTCCCACAGCTGAGTGCAGACATCCTCAAAGCCATTTGTTCATGGCTCAGCAACACAAAAAAACCACCTGGAGCTGGTGCCCCGCAGTGAGGGACCCTGAATCCTCGGGCTTTTACACCAAACTACACTGACACCACTACGACATGGATGTGCTGCCAACTGTGCTCTGATATTTCATCTCCTTTTTGCCTTTATTCAAACAAAGCTGTTATTCTAAACTGACCAAGGKAATTGTSACACATACAACCTGCAAAGGTTCTGCTGTTCCCACTTTGCTCCATATTTAAGCATCATATCCAGTCCAAACTGAAATACTTCAGAGCCAGCTTTAAATACTTTGGAGCCATATTAGCTACAAACCCAAGACAACTGCACACAAACAGTTGTGTGAATTAAACTTTGTGACTGTAGGATATTTCATAATTAATTTTGCTTCAGCAATGGAGAGAAGCCTTAAAGAGAAGCAAGAGATCTCCAAAACAGGTAAACAAGGGAAAAAACAAACTGAGTAACGTTATTTAGGTCTCTCTGACTCAAGAAATTTCTGCAATAATTGAAGATCAAGGTCATCAGCATTTATTTTCAGAGACAGGRTAGAATTTACACATTAACTACCACAAGACATACTTCATAAAGAATTCAAGCATCCTTGGACAAAGGCAGTGCTGGTCCTACAGAAACRCCAGTGAAGATCACATTGTGTTTTCTGGGCAATGACAGGAGGCTGTTGATGTAGCCTTTTCAGATCCACTTGTAAAACTCACTATCTACTTGTAACCTTTGCTTCCCAAAAGCTTTTGAAAAACAATTCTCRGGCCTAAATCTCAGCCCCTTTCATCATGCAGACAGTCCTTACACACAGGTGGTGAAATCATGGATTTTTATACCCCTGTCCAGACCCTGCATGAGTTATGTGCCACAGGTGAGCACAGATGAATGCAACACTCATTTTGGAGCTGCTTTATGCCACTCTGATGTATGCACCTTCTGCTGCTGCAACCAACCACCAGGATAATCTATTACAACTAAAAGTTAATGAAGATTATATATTCAGTCTGAATGTGTCGTCCACGCATTTTGTCTCTGGACAAGAATGACTCACACATAAACATGTGTGCTGCCCAATCGCTGCCATAACTCCACAGCAGCATATTCTTTTTATAATGCAGTACAGGAAGMAAACACATGCACAGTAAAACTCCAGCTGGGAGGAATAATGAAGCATTTAGCAAAGCAGACAAAGACCACACGGCTGCGTCTCCCTCAACACGGCAGAACCTGTTACTGGATATAATAATTAATAAGCTAATAGCAGACTTTTAACCATCCAACAGGTTTTTTATGAAAGATATAAATTGCTTTTAATTTTTTTTCCAGGGGTTAAATCAGCCAAACRTCTAAGGACTTGAAATATTTTTGGTATATGCCAAATTCACTGCAACCCTCAAGCAGTAGAAGTTGTGCAGAGCCCCAACACTTCTGCTGGTACAGCTATTTGGAGAAACCTGAGAGCTTACCTAACTTCAGACAACTCACTGATGCTGACTAAAACAAGACACTGGAACTCCTACACGTGGCCAGCAGAACAGGAATGCAAGGCAACAGGAAAAAAAAACAACCTCAAACCTGGATTTCATTTCTCTTCCAGCAGCACACCAGTTTCTCTCACCATGGTGCCCAAGGCATGCCAAAGGTAGGAGAAAACAGACTAAATTAACTGTGGGCAGATCTTCAGGATTTTCTGCAGGACTTCTGGAATCCCTTCTCCTTCCCAAGTTCTTCACACGTTTGTGCTGCTGTTTGTGGGCCAGAGGATGAGTTTCTGCAAAAGAATTTTGTGGCCAGCRCTGCAAGAACTTTGGTTTTCAGTCCATTTGTGAAGGGGCCCTCAGGTTGCAAACACAAAGCCAAGCCATCCTTATAAACTAATGGTGTTAATGCTAAGAAGAGACTTGCAACATTTAAAGGAAAAAACCAAGTTCAGTCATTAGCCCATTAGTTAGTTTTTCTACTCTCTGGGCAGTCTACTCTGCAGGGCTGCTCCTCTCCCATATTCTCACTTCTCTCTTCTCTGGCTGCAGCTTCTGTTATGCAGTGACTGTTCTTCCTCCCTAAACACTTAAACTTTAAAACTAAAACTGAAAAAAGGAGCACTGACAGCACTGGGGCTCAGCCTTGGCCAGGGCAGGTCCATCCTTGGCACTGAGGACATGAAGATTATCTCTGGCATCTTCTCACAAAACCCACCCMAAGCAGCTCCTCAAAGTTACCAAAATCTTGCCACACAAACCMAATAACACACATCAAGTTTCAGTGCTGTGGTGTATGAAATCATTACAATTACTGCCACACTGATGCAGCAACTGCAATAATTGCTACAGTGGCTCTGCAGGTCTGCAGAAAYTGAGTCTGACTTCTGATATATGAAGTATTTGATACTGCAACATGTGCCTGATCAGCGTGTAGTGTTTTTCAACAGGGAGCTCTCATAGAAGAGTCTGTAAACAGCATTTATAAAATACAGATGCTCTTGGTTTGCAGATGCATTGAAGGAAGCTTAACAGCAGTTTGGATAAGTGGTTGTGAACTTCCAAGATGGTTTGTCACCAGTAAAAAAACGATCCATTTTGTAAAACTTATATCCTATTAAAGAAGCATTAAATGAAAGGCAGAGCTACAGAAATTGTCTTCTCTAGAGTTCTGTGGGGATTCTTTCTTTCTYTCTTTGTCATTATCAGCAATACAAACTCAGGCAACAAAATAGCTTTTTCTGATGATGAATTTCGTGTTTATTTTGAAAAGCGCCATGGATGGGGAAATAAATTCTTTAAAAAACCCCAAGACTGGAATTCATGGCTATGCATAGTTTAAAAAAAAAAAATGAAGCAGAAGATTATTAAGTCAGGATGAATGCATACATTTGTATTCCCTTCTGCACAATTGAGTGAACTTCACTTTCAAAATGTCAAGGATAAATATCCTTCAAATGGTTCCATTAAAACTGTGATAACCATAGTAACTGTACGTTGGTTGCTTATACCTTTTTTTTTCTTTTTTTTTTCCCCTTTTGGTGCATATTCTTTGCAGAATGCTGCCAAGAGAGGTAAAGAAAAGCAAGCCCTACCTAATTAATGATTTGAATGTGGGTGTTGATAGCCTTCTTATATTATGAAATTTTGTTTGGTAATTCAAAGATCTGTTTATGGATATGAAACCTGAACAGGCCATTATGACAATATATTACCACCTGCTGCACTCATCAGTATGGAGAGGCTCTTATTTACTGTTTATTACTCCTTTTTCCCAAGTAATTATTTGCATCAGAAGAGGGGAGAGTTAGGTCCCCTCYAGCTCTGGATATTCTATGATTCTATGCTTAAATTAAGCCAGAGATAATTAAGGGATCCAGCTACACAGCCTCCATTTACTATCAATACTAATGGATTTTATACAGCTAAATCCCATGGATATTTGTAAAAAAAAAATCAAAAAAATCTCACTGCTTAAATTAATGCAAAGTGCTGCTGCAATATTGTTTAATTACCGAGCAGGGAACATAGATTTAGGTCTTTTTCAACAAWACCAAATACAATCCAAAGAAAAGGCAGCTTTTCTAGGGGGTGCTGAGGCCAAGACAGCTGTGGGTTACAGAACCATCATCATCCACCTTGCACAATTCCAGGGCTGGACACAACCTGACCTGGGCTCTGACTTTAACACAGCCTGATAATCTCACTTCTGTCTGTCTTTATCACAATTATATCCATCATTTCTATTCTGACACTTCATTCAGCTCCAAGTTTACTGTAAACTCCAAATTGGGATAATCTGGTAAAATACAGCCCCATTTCCCACCTCGTGGTGCTCAGTGAACCTGTCAGCTGCACAATAAAGTTCTGTTCTGTCAGTAATTGCTATCACTTATTTAAGTGGTTTGTTGATTGAGGTGCTTTTTTACTAATTTTAATTTCTCTGAGTGTCCCTCGATGTCAGCTCTTCTTTGTGGCACTTCTGGTTTCAAAGGGTGAGTTTCACTGACTATCAGGTTGGTGTTTCTTTCAGTTTTGCCATCCTCACTCTTCGTATTCAGGTCAGAAAACCTCCCTATAATAAATGTCTCAAGCAATTGAACTCTTGTTTGAATTAATTTTGTTTAGTGAGGGTTTATTTTTTTTTTATGCCATCTTCCCCTCTGATTTTCAGATTAATTTCACATCATGTATAAAGGCTAATCAATGCTCTGTGAACTTTTCAAGGAATCTTCCACCACTCATGCTCTAACAGCATATTTGCAGGCATAAAAAATAATCAAATTTCCCCCGWAATTAATTCAAGCAAACAAACTTCATTTTTTTCCTAATACCAAGCTCTCTTTTCCTAAATGTCCCAGGRTTCCATTAAAACTCCACTTAAACCCACACCATTTTTAGAGAGGGACCTGGACATTTTTTCCTGAGCTTTGCTGCAAGAGAGACAGGAGGGGCCACATGTCAGGTGCAAAACAGTATTTTAATCCCTTGTGCTTCTTGAAGAGTTTAAGGGGATGAACCCCTTATCTGGAGGAAAAAAGAAAAATGAGACTTTTTTAATGGTTGTTGCACTCTGTGGTGCCTTTCAGCAGATTCCTGCAGAGGCTGCACAGCGAGAAGTCCTGGGTTCTTATTTCATGATGGGCAGCACACAGTGCTGMGAATTTTTATTTAGTTTAATGCTTTACCTAATTTAAGCTCCTGAATGATCACAAGAAGTCTCCCCTTCATGCACACAGATCCTCTGTAGGCAAATCAGCTTTATTCCACCTTCTATTTGTGACTCGGACTGACAATTCTGAGCCTGATCCACAGAGAAATCTGACAGAGGCATTATAAATTAACAAGTACCTGCTCCTTCCACTTCCAATTTCATCCTCAAAGAAGGGCCTTGAATTTTCAAATCAATATGCGCCTTTAGTTACCAAAAAGCTCCATTTTCCTGTAAATATATCAGGCCACGGAGATTGCAATTACAAAAATTTGTGTTGCCTTGATGGGTTACATGTACACACATCCCCACAGAGGTGGGAGTTGAAGCCTGGCTCTCAGACAAGGGGAAAGGCTGTGCTAAGGATACACGAAATATCCTCTGTTTATTAGAAAACAAAGAGAATTAAGACCTAGGAAAGCAGAGTTCGCTTCTTGTTAAATATAAAGCTGTTACCACAGCAATGTCAATTAKTGGGAAATAAGAGACACCCTTTGATGTAAACATTTTAGCTCAAATTACTTCTGTACGTTCCAAAATCAGCTTTAAGAGACCTTGGGAAAATATGAAGGCAGGTGGGTAAAACAAACTGTAGCTGCAATTTGGTATTTAGTATTTTGATGCATTTACACCTGGGTGGCTTTTGGCAGTCTATTTGATTTTGCAGACTTTCCGAGCCCATCTTTGTGGGAGTGGGTTCTAATGAGCTGGGCCATTAGCAACAAATCTCAGGCAGCAAGAACGAGRCAGCAGCAGCATTTGTACTCATTGCCCAAACCCCTCTGGGGTTTGAAGGAACAAAGACAGACAAGGTCAGATCTGAACATAACCCCCTTTGTGAAACGTTATTTGTGCACAGTACATTCCTCATTAATCTGTTTCAAATGCCCACAATATTCACATATTAATGCACCATCTCATGTATGTTGACCAACCATTTCCTCCTTGTTTTGCTGCTACAAAGCTAAAAAAGTAACGGCAGTGAGAAAAAGGTCAGATTCCTCGAGAAGTTTTATCTCCCAAAGGAAATCAAAATGTGTTTTGTTGGCGTATTAACAAKGTTTATTAATATCAGTAAACTTTGCCAATATTTCATTAGCTATTCAGTCCCCCCAGTAGTGACTCATAAGAACAACGTGAGGCCTCCCTTTCCCCTCCTGTTCTTCATTTACTCTGGCACAGAATGTTTTTGCAGCATAAATCTCACACTTTGATTGAGCCTTTGTTGCCTTGTTTACATTTTCTAAAAACCTATCTTGAATCCTCCAAAACTCCAAAGATAACTTCGATAGAGGAACATTAATTCATTCCATTTCCACGAAAATCCAAAAACTTACCACAGGAAGGGATGAGGAGAAGATTACAGCAGCAAATTCTAAGCCACATGATTCCACCCACAGACACTCTGAAGCAAAAAAGCTTCTCCTGGGTAACATGACCTGTCAAACACAGAGACGTGAACTGCAAGCAACTTTTCCCCTATTACCAGAAGAGTTATTTTCAATTGCTCTTTTCTCCATTTAAATTCTCCTCATGTTTTCACCAGCAATTCTTTACTATTTCGCACCCCTTTCAAATTCACATCTATAGAGCAAGATGAAAAAAATAATCCAGACCAGTTAAAAAAATCCCATCTATCCAAATCAAGACTTTGCCCTTGGTTCTCTGTTATTATCATACTCCAGGTTTTAACAGTTTCTGCAATTAATCTTGAATGAATTCTCATGGGCTTCCCTTCTTCCTCTTTGCCAGTCTCAATCACATTTGGGTTTGCTTTTATTTTTTACTTTCTCACTTTTCTTTCTCCCCTTTCGCTGCATTTCATCTGAGCTGCTTTTCATCCTCCTTCATTTACATTTCTCAGTCTCATTCACATCTCAAAAACTCTTCATATGGAGCTCTCACAGATGTCACTTTTATCGAGCTGAAAAGCAGCGAAGGCAGGTAAATTTCCCCTTATATTCTCTCTGCAGTGAGGAATTTTGTTTTGAGTAAATAAAAMACAAGCTTCTGCTATAAATCATTAAACCTAAGTGAATATTGTGACTTTGTTGCTATAATGCAAACACCATAGACATTAAGCATTTGCCAGAAGAAAAGTTAAGCTGAGGGGAAATTTACTTGGCTTAGCTTTCAGTCTAATAGTCCATTATGGATAAGTAGCAGGAACTGCCAAAACTCAGAGCCTGCCCATGTATTTTGAAAATATTATGGTTTGGGAGGTGACCAGACAGTAACAGACCATTTATTTCAGCACATGAAATCACTCCTGTCAATAAACAGCTACTTTCAGCCTCATAAGGAAGAACCAAAAAGAACTTCCATGTTAAGGCAACATCTCTGTCCAAAACCAGACAAGTTTTCCCTGCTTGTGTCAACCTAATTGGTAAATATATATATATATATTTAACTAAGRATAAAAAGTAATATATGCACAAAGAAGATTTAATTTTTTTTTTTAATTTTAATGGGGAAATGGTAAAATAGATGCATAGAGAGAAAGTCTGAAAGTCATGAGCAAGACTAAGGCATTGCTAGGAAAGCAGAATGAGAGGTGGAAGGACTGGATTTTAGAGAAGCTGTGTAATTAGCTGGCTTGGAGGACAGCCTTATCTATAATACTATATTTTTGTTGTTCTGTTATTTATGATAAAACACACTTTCTAACAAAGGATAAGACCTTAAAATCAACAATGGGCAATGGAGGAGTTTCCAAAGAGAAGAAGAAAAATGTAAAGGAATTGAAGGTAAACACAATTGCAGATAACCTAAATGAGCAGGAAGGAATCAATAACTGCTCCTAATAGGGTAACTTGTAATGCTGGACATGTGGTGAAAAGAGAAAARGGGGCAATAGCTCTGGAGAAAATGAGGGCTCAGATAATGAGGTCTCCCCAMCTCTGCTGAGTCAGACTTGTCGTGGCAAAAAGAAACCCATTAAAACATGGGGGAGGAAGTCAGCAATAAGAATATGAGGGAAAAGAAGATATTACAGCAGGGAGCAATCAGTCTCTCAGTAGGCGAGCACAGGAGCCCAGGAGACAAAGGCAGAGCTGCTCAACAAGGTGGTAAAACCCGGGACATGGCAGAGATAACAAAGTCTGGTGGACAGGGAGAAAGGGCACAGAATGGTTTATATTTTATTGTTATTATTTAGCGCCCAAACAAGGAGAAACTTCAGAGAGAAAACTCTGCAGCTTTGATTAATACTGTTGTTTCAAGTGAAGCTGTCGGTTGTTTCACAAACCATCTGCAAAACAATGGAAACATGAACAGAAATCCTTAAAGCAGATCTTCCAATCTTTCTCACTTTATCTGCCATCTGTTGGGAACTGCAATTACCAGTTCATTTAGTTCTCTACAAGCTGACCTTAAAATAACTCACTGCAAAATTGTAATATTTTTCTCACTCCCTGTAAGGAAAAGGCATCCTAACTTCTCTGAACTAAGGCATGAAATGGCTTGTAAAATATCAAGATGATTCTAATAAGTATGGGCTAGCTCGTTCAACTGATGTGCCATGAAGCTGGAGGAACCTTTAATATTCCATTAATTTCACTGTAAAAAGCAGTTCCATGAGCAGAAATAAGTTCCCAGACAATGAAGGAATCTTCATGCTCGTTATTTTTTTTATTGAAGGCGACAGAAGCTTGACAAAGAACCCGACTGCTTGCAGCCAGCAGGATAAATTCACTGGACATTCCACATAGCATCACACTAGGTACAAATACAGATAATATCTGAGCTTTCAGTGGATTATATTAGAGCAAGAACTACATGTCAGGATAAATTAACGTGCGACATCAGGATATTCACGTCTTTGGATATTCATGTTCAGGATGTTCATTGCTTAGACAAAAGTCAAAGGACAGAAAAGGAATTACTTGGTACATTTTAAAGGAAGAAAGGGACAATGGAAAGATAAATAAAATTTCCTTTCTTCCCAGGCTAGGAAAGTCTAAGAAAACTTGGAAGCAGCCAACATTAATGGATGTACTGGAAAGAGCAGCACATTATGCCCATGTCTGGAGTGTGTGGCCCTTGAGGGGTCCCTGCAATAGCCAGCACTGCTCCCCTGCATCTGGAGGCCCTTTACAAAGTGTTGAGAGCAGCAGCAATAACACAACCCMTCCTGCAGCCTCCTCTCCACCTCCCACTTGGCAGGGAGATATCGTTTTCTTTCCACATTCAAAAGGAAGAAAGCAACTTTGAACACTGCCCCTCTCTCTCTCTCTCTCTCTCCAGCTGTGACGTGGGGATAGAGCTCTTCCCAGCCACCAGAAAAACTCAAACACAAAGACAGCAGATGTGAAGGGAAAGGCAGTTCTGAAGAGCTGAAGCCACATCCCCAGCTGATACAGAAAGCAAGTCCCCAACTCCCCAATGACGTAAGATGAGCTCCTCTGTGCGCAAAGATTTTGGATGAAAATTCAAACAAACAAAAGTGCAAATATTTGCCATTTGCTTCTGCATTATGGTGGCAACAAAGATGTAACCCATAATGGTGCAGAATATCCAGTTTTGCATTTACTATAGTGTCTATTTTGTTCCTGGGCTGGATTCTCCACCACTGGGTTATTGCTCTGATGCCCTGCAGCACAAGAGTTGAAATCGTCCCAGGATGAAAATTTGTCATAATGTTTTTATTTTTATTATCCTAGACAAATTTGCTTCTCTGTAAACCTATCTAGTCTTGTCACTATCTATATGAAGTATGTCAGTACTATTTATAAATTTTATTTAAGTCAAGGATGATTTTTTGATGCCCTTAGGCTGATTACTTTCCACCATGGCAATACTCTCTTCCTATAGAGTTGCTTTAACTTTCAGAATTTGAATTTTTGCCATTATTCCCTCCCTGGTTTATTATTTTTGATTGTGACAAGACAAATCCTATGATTCTCTACTCAATTTCTTCTCCCACTTGAGTTTTATTTTCAAGAATTTCCTTTGTTCTTGTTTTATGTGTTATGTTGGTTACTTTTGTGTCTGCTTGTTTACCTACACTGGCTTTGAAAAGAAAAATTACTGTGAAAATCCCTGCACCACTACTTCTTTTTCTTTTTTTCAGCCTGGTTATATTATTCATTTTTGTCTTTTAGGGAGTGTTTGGATTATGTTTCAGTGGAAATGCTCTTCATGGGAAGTGTCTCCCTTTGAAAATGAATCAGCATGTACAAATTCATATGTTTTTACTCCTCAGGAACAGATGTTAAGGGAATGTAGGTTAAGCTTTAGATCCAAACTAGTCTCTGCAGGACTATAATTTGCTGAGATAAACAGAAAGAAGGAAAGGCAAACCAACAGGGGCATCCCAGATTTCACATCCCTTCTGTTCTGGCTCAGATACATTTGACTCTGTCAYTTGCAGATACGCTTTGCTGCCACAGTAATCAAAACCAACACAGAAATCTCTCTTAATCACTACAACGYTGTCAGTCTTGTCTAAAGCTATAAACATGCAGTCCACCAGAGACTGAAATTTGTAAATATTCCAGACAAATGTGCGTTGTCCAATACTGTAATTTTTCTTCTATGAAATTTGTTTATGAAAGCACAGGTTTATAAGAACATTTGAGGGACTCGTAAATGTCACGCTAAGACAAAACTGGTGAAAATCTTGTATAAATGTTTCATGAAGACTAGCACGACCTTTAGATACCAARAGAATGCTGACAATTTTTTCATTGCCTTTGAAAATGGCCCCAAAAATTAATGGATTTGTTCTTCCCTGCAGTCACTGCTCAGGTGAGCACTGCTTGGTACCTTCAGCAGATTTTTGGAGTGTGTTGGACTGGGGCCACCAGCCAGCCTTGAAAATCTCCCTCATTCACTTGCATTTGCTCTTAGGCCAATAAGCTATGATTAGCTTKTCATCATCATAATTAATGTAGTATGGATTAATTAGTTGATTTAGGCACCTGAGTGGCAATGTGTCATTTGGCTGTGGCAGGATATGCACAGCATATCTCACCTCCAGAGACTTTTTGCATTTAATAYTCACCTTGGTTTACCATGACTTCCTTTTTTTTTTCAGAAATAATACAAAAGTAATGCCATTTTAAAAATACTATTGCATCTTGGCAGAAAATTGTGTAGTACTCTATTCAATCTTGGGCATATACCACCTAGTAATTCCTTTGTAAATTTATGGCAATTATTCCTTAGCAACTTTAAAATTTAGAGGTTCTTCCTTGACACGTGCAAAATAAATGCCATGTACTTTCTCCAAAACATAAACAGCCATGGAATTACTTTGCAAAAAGACTGCAATTATCATTTTATCATGCTTAATTATATGGGTAATGTACCTTGAGCAAGTGTTAGAGAAACTGAGAAAGAGATACTTCCTTACAGTTACAAAAATGGTATTTAATGTGAGAGAATATTGTCTGTCACCAAGCACTGCACTGCTATCACACCCAGACTGATTTTATTAATCAGAAAGCAACTGGAGCTTTCTGGCCTTCACCTCCTGACACTCCTTGCTGGGACAAGGCCTTGGTGGTTTACAAACCTACAAAAAAAATGAAAATATGGGAGCGGTGTCATAAAAATGCAATTTGTGTCTTCTGTTTCGAGAGTTCCAATGTTGTTGCTTATCTCCACATAGGCTTTCTTTTTTGCCTTTTTTTAATTATGTACTAAATTAATAAAAATCCTCATAAAACCATGCCCATGACTCCCCTAGGACCTAACATCACCTTTTTTATSATATCAGCACCAAGTACATTTACGACACATGGAAAGGTTGATGATAGATCTGTTCTGTCCTGCAAGGGCTTTACAAACCAGATCTGCGCTGTTTTTTTGGAATATCTTCTCCACAGCACTCGTCTGTCTTCCCTGAGGGAAGGGATCTGGCAATCTGAGAATCAGAACTTGCATTTCCCAGCAGTCAGGGTATAGCAGAGCTGATTTATGTCAGGCCAGTGCTCTGGGCAGGCCTGGCTATGTTAAACAGGAGAGCAGATTCATTTGCAGGAGCTTGCTGAAAACACAGCCTGCAGTGATTTATAGGGGCTCAGCAATCACTAAATCACTTATTTGACTTTGTARAATAAACATTAGTACATCTTTCCTTTTACTTGCTTTTTTTGTTCTCATCTATAACGTGCTAGCTAAGCCCTAGGGGTAAAACACTATCAATATTTGTAAAAAATTTGTTACATAAAGAGCAATTCCTGCAGTTGTCACCTAAGGAATCATCTGAATGGTTTGATAATACAAATGAGGATCATCCTGCAGGTAGTATGAGGTGGACAAGTCTTCTCTTTTAATGTGGGCAAACAATGACTTATCTAAAGATCTTTGGCCTACTTAATACTGCCCATCTCAGTTGTAAGCTGAAGAGCAAATGCAAAAGAATTACTCTAGATACTTCTATTTTTAAAAAATCACCACATGTTACCGAAAGCACCAAAAGCTATTGAGCTGTTATTTTGCCAGCTGTACACCAATGTGAGCTACTTTAAGTTTGCTCCTTATGAAGCCTGAGGAGAGATGACCAAGGTTTCTCTAACCTTTTTTTTCTCCGCACAGATTTTATCCGTCCATCCAAAGGCAGCCCTGCCTACAAAAGGGGTCAAGGATTCCCCCAGCAGGGCATTAGGCACAGCTCCAGTCCCTGTGGTTGCCAGCTACAACCATTAAGTGAGTGAGAAAGTGAGATGAACCAGCAGGTGCCAAGTAAAAAATCGCTTTCCGGATCTRAAAATAGACAAGTTGATGGTTCCACTGAAGTAAATCAAAGTTTTTTCACTAACCTCAGCACAAGTTCTGTTATTTAAATCTCGTTCAGCCCAGGACACCAGCCCCTTTGGCCTCAATATCACCAAAATAAACGGCAGGGTAATGCAAAAGTAATCACATGAGAAGATCAAACACACATTTTTAATTAAATGCTGGTTAGTGTCCTACGTTTCAAGAAATAGGTTTTTCTTCTAATGATTTTTTTAAATTTTATTTGATACTGTGCTTCATCTGCTTTTGTTTGCTTTTTTTGATCTCAGGCTATTATTTACCTTACAAACATTTCATGCCCGTCTAGCATTCTCCAGAGCTGCGAATCACACAGCTTTATCTTCCTCTCAGGCCTTCATTCCTCCTTTTTTATTGATGTTCKACCTCCTCAGGGTACCTGCTCTTTGTCCCTTTATTGATGCCTCGTTGCAGGCCTTTTTCTCCATAGTCAAACAGGTTTCTTGAAGATGGAGCAACACAAAGTCAAAGCAAAACATCTAAAGAACACTGGGACAGACACAAGGCAAAGCGTTGGAGTGCAGCTAAAAGGATGCTGAGACTGGCCTGGCAGCCTGATTACTGTGTCAATGAAAAGCAACAAAGAATCATGTGTTAAGATCGAGTAGAAATGTACAGGAAGAAGAAAACCCCTGGCAAAGTGAAAGCTGAAGCAGAACCAAACATACAAAACTAATTAACGGAGATATTACTAAATGCCTGGTACTTACGTGCCATGGAAAAATAGGGATGCTTGAAAAAGTCATGAGGCATTACATTTCTCACAGAGGGGACTAAAAATAGATTAAGAATTACATTATTAGTGTTTTACTGATACTGGGAAATAAGTTGAAGTAATTAATCACATTTGAATATTGAATGTTGACCAACTGTTTTTGTTTTTCCACAACTGACTGAAAATCTGGCCAAAATTCAACCCTAAATTCTTTTTTTAAAGTCTAGYTAATGCATGAATGAATGCATGCCTTCATCTGGAATGACATTTAATGAAGGCAAGACAACAGAAATTACATGACTGACATGCTCACTTTGAGCCAGTCCAATGCTGGCCCCATCAGGATTCCCCTGGATTCCCCCTCAAAAACCTGTGGGCAGATTGGAGACTGGGCTGAGATCTAAGTGTGYCAGAAGAGCAGCTGTGAGATGAACAGACAGCACTCCACCAACTCTAGACACACGTGGAGAAGTTAAAAATCACCAGCTCAGTCATTCTGAAATACCTGACGTTACACACAGGATGAATTCAGTGTCACATCTCCTTTCCAGCCTGCCCACCTCCCCTCATGCAGGATGTRTCTTGGTTTCAGCCCACTTGAGTCCTGATCACCTATTCCGGAAAATGTTGGTGAAAATAGGGGATTTCTGACAGGACACACTGATTTTGTTGGAATAAATGATCTCAGGATGGTTAGAAAGCCTTAAGACAAAGACTGAGATTCRTCTGACCCCATGACAGCACTAGAAGCTGTGTGCTCTGGCTCCCTGTCAGACCAGGTTTGGTTTTGGTTGGAAATGAAGCTGTACAAGCTTTGGAAGCAATGGCTGAATCAAGAGCCCCAGAACATGGAGCTGATCACATCAAGTTTCTCTATGGATGTAAGAAATCCCAAACCAAGGCTCCCAGAAGTTTCCAGATCTTCAGCAAAATCCAGATCATTGTGATCTCTGAATTACAGTCAGGTTCTTAGAGTTTTCAGGGTAAACTGCTGTAAACCAGGATTTGTTAGAGACCCCTCCTGTCTTTAGCTGGGAGACACTGTGCCCACCAGGACTGAGTGAGTCCATCAGCTTCAGAAGTCAGGAGTCTCTGCTGTGAGACAGAAAACAACCTGGCAAGCTCTTAAATCTTCATCTCACTTTGGTTTTGGAAGTGCACCAAAAAAACATTTAGAGGGGAAAAAAAAAAAAGGAAAATAAAGGATAAAAAAGATCAATCAATTCTGGCACTTCTCTGCAACAATTTACACAGGTGACACCTCCAGATCAACRTTACTTCCACATGCAAGGTCACAGCTCCCAGACATAAGGCAGAAGAGAAACATGGACCCCAGCCAGTGAGTCAGAACTTTTCAATCATGTCACTATCCTCTCATTAAGGCTTTTCACTTTCTTTCCCCACCCTTTCTCTGCCACGGTTTTGAAAGACACCTCTTCAGGCACCCTACCAACATGATGCAATCTCATTAAAATGGACATTGCGGGTTTTCAAAGAGATGTTCAACACTCTCATAATGCTAATAATAACAAATAACAAGCCAACAATGATGGGGCTTTGACCCTTGATGGAATAAAAGTCAAAACACGTTATGGCACAATATATATTTATTAGCCAATGAAACTGAATGGCTTTAAAAGGGGAAGGGTAGATAAAACTGGGGGGGAAATGTCATGGGATAAACCTCACGACAGTACCATGGTAACACTTCTTGCTGTACTGCAGCTGAGTGCTGGCTTCATTTGCAAGGGAAATAGCTTCCATATCRAGACCATTCAATCAAATATTAAGTTATATGGTCATTATAGGCAACTGGGGAAYATAAATAATAGGAAATGCTTATTGTGCCTCTTCTGGTATCCTTAGTTATTAAGCTCTGCTTCAGCAGCAACAATAAGCAATATGTATGTTTTGATTCCTGGGTAACTTGTTGGAAATTAGGTTTCACAGTAGTGTTTGTGTATTAGTCTGATCAAATGCTGCATTATCTTCTGCGCTTCTTGGTGGTATTTATGTGTTAAGCTCCCTTTTATTAAGTTTCTTGCTGAAATGTGATGTATTAAGTAAAGGCTCCCCATAGTAAATTATGTCGGTTTCTTGGTATTATYACTGCATTACCCTGCTCTGAATGATCTTATGTGCCTCATTAGCATAACATGAATTACAATAGGGAGTTTAATCTCCAGTCCTACACTTCTTCATGCACATCTTTTTCTCCCCATAACTTTTCATTACCGCAGGCTGGGAGGTCAGGCTGATAACCAAACAGGAACAGGGGAAAAAAAAAAAAATCATGTTCCAGGATGAATGAATGGAGCAGCCTGAGGGAGGAGGAAACAGCATCTGAGTGTTCTCTCAATGATGGCAGCAAATAGGGGAATGGAATGAGATTTCAAGGCACACATGTATCATTTTTACTGACCCCGCACACCCAACGACAAGAGAAGTGAGCCAACATTTTGCCACAGCACCCTAAAAGAAAGGAGGGCAAAGATCCAGATTCTCCCTGTGGGGTTTGTGCACCTCCTCCAGTCAGGAACACACTTCTGTGCTTCATGTGAGGGAAACAGGCATTTAGAGGAAACCATCTAGATCCYATGCAGAAACCATTAGAACAGAGCCTTGTCTCACTGTGTTGCCTTCTACTGACACTTTTAAGGATATTTTTTCCTATTCGTTTCTTGATATGGTTATATGGTCAAATTAATTGAGACCCCGGGCGCCTGTGTACAAAGGTTTTCAAAAACCCAAAATTCTAATGTTCTTTTCCTGGGGACAGAGAAAAGTACATTGAAAGATATTTTGTATAAAAATATTCAGTCATATATTGTTCTGCTTCAAGGGAAGCCTTTATTTTTATGTTTTAAAATCAGTTTCAAATGAATGGCTCGGCCCAAATTTGGAGGACTGAGCAGAGAGGTTAAATAAATAATGACTTAATTATGGGCAGCTTTCATCTCCAACCTTAAGACTTAAGATCTGATAGACTTTTAGACCCACACTTCATGAAAAGCAGCTCCAGAAAGTAGTTTGAGAGATCACACATCTACCTGAGCAAGAGGAGACAGGCTCCCATGTGTAACAAAAATAAAAGCAAAAGCCAAAAAACTAGGCTCTTTTTATCCTAAACATGAAATGTGTTCAATATTAGTTCATTCATATAGCTATGTTTTGAAAACAAATTAWGCTGAATTTATGCTATTAATGATTGGAGTGATTAGAAGTGAAAATTTCTCCATGGTTGAGCCTAAAGCACAGAACACAAGAGAACAGAGTTAAGCTGCCAGCCCTGTAACAGCATCTTGTTTCTTGAATGCAAACTATTCCAGAAATCTTTGGTATTTCCATACTGAATGTTAAATACAGAGATATTAATATTTTGTCTCTAATGTTGTGAAGGGTTAGTCTAAATAAATGAAAAAATTCTGAGTGTTTGACTTTAAGGCATGATTTCCTAGAAATTCATACATCAATCTTTAAAACAGAATCTTCTGCAGAAAGTGACTACAAACCAGTATTTTACCAGAAAAGTGCAACTTCTGGTACTTKTTTATCATGTTATTGTGATTGCTGTAGTCACAGCATTTGACTGTGGGTCTCTTTAGGGTGATAATGTTTCTGGCTATAAATGTTTTTATTTATCTAAACACTAGCACTGAAAAGGGAGCTGAGCCAGCACAGAATCTTCTCTTACRGCCCCTGTGGGCACCAGCCTCTGCCTTCTGGTTGTCAGGCAACCTCTCTGAAAGAACTCCATGGATTTATGGATATAAATGCTAGAATTTCTGGAGCAGMGTATTCCAGAGAGTTTCAGATTCATCAGAATAGAATTTAAACAGGACGTGTCCTCTCTTACCTTTTCTAACATAAAACAGGTTCTTATTTGAGTTATTCCACAAACCTGAAATGTGTAACCTGCTTCTACTGCAGATTTATTCATGTTTACCTGTAGATGTTTGCAGTTACCCACAATCACATTTCAGCAAGGCCTCATATTCCACTTTGAAATTTACAGCTTTCTTGTCCTTTTAAAAACAATTTCAAACATTGCTTTTGAAAATTGAAGTTTGCAGTTCTTTGCAGTCTACAGAGGTTCTGTTATTGTTTTATTAATGTCTTAGTGTCTCATTCATCTTCCAATGGCAGAAACCAGCCTTGTGGGTGTAGCCCTGTCACAGCCAGAGGGATYTGTACCAGACCTGCTTCTGTCTTGTATTTGCACCCTCAGTTCCAGTCATTCATGTTTGGATTGGCTGTCATATCAAATTCAGGCTTCTGTCAGSAGCACATGAAATACAGCCACAATTTAAATTTACTCCATTAGAATGGTAACCATTTTCAACAGAGCTGAGTTTAATTCAACGCCTCAGAATCCATAGCTTAATTCTAATTTMAGTGCACGTAAACAAAACCTGATATTGTAACGTTTGCTTATCATTTSTACATTACACAAAGCCAGAAGGGAGAAAAATCACTGGAAAGGAGAAGAAGAAAGTTTTCAGGGAAAGTGGCAGAAACATTTATCAAGCCAGTGACACAGGAACCCTTGTTGGACGACCTTGCAGCAGCAGTTGGACACTGTGCTAAGCAGACATTGCCTGGAATTCATCCACCGTGGGAACTTGCAAAGCGTGACTGAAAAAGATCACCTGGAATGTCTGAAGGCATTTGGAAAAACCTGAGCAGTATATCAGCTCAGTCTGAAGCAGAAATACAGAAGCATAAACCCATGAAAATATCATGGGAGATGGAAGGGAAGAGAAGCAGAAATGTGTGTGCAATTTCACTGATTGCTTCCTCTGGGAATAAAGGAGTTCAGGTTAGAGTCTGCATGAGCAAAGTCAGATAAGCTGTCAGGACAGTGGGAGGCAGATACTGATGCAGGAAAGAGGCAGCAAAATCTGTCATCMTTCAGGAGCACTCAGCACCTCTTCATTTCTACATGTTAATGCTTCTGCCATTGGCTTTTCTCCCTCGGAATTATTATTATTCATGACCCAAAACATCTCTCATATTTCATTCAAAACAAGGAAGATGGCATCTTCATGTATAGAAGTACTTTTGTGCAGGACTAGTCTTACTTCTGGATAAAGTCTTTGATGCATCTGTTGGCTTTCTTTCAATAATATTAGCAATTAAAGTCAAGAAAAATACATCTTTTCACCACTTACACTTAGCATTACACTGTATGTCCTGCAATATTAAAAAACATGCTCTTCTCTGAGGAATTTACTCAAAATTACATTATTAAGCTGTCTTGTTCCAAACAAACTTTCCATTCTTTTTTTTTTAACRGCTGTAGCAGTGCTATCGAGATGTCTAGAGCCAGAAAAAAGTCACATTTATGCTACAAACAGCTCATGACAAACGCTAATGCACTGATACAAGAAAATCTATGACAGTGTCACTCCAGGGAACTGTAGATCTTCAGTGGAACCACAGAGGTAGAGAGGCTACAAACAAGGCACAGGAAAGAAACTGSAACACCTGGAACTTGGTGTCAGCCGGCCATAACTTAAGTCAGGCTTAAATAAACAACCACAGTTAAGGCTTGACAGCTCCTGTGCAGCATCCAGGAGAGAGATGTGTTTATCTCCCCTTTATCCTCACTTCAGACAGGCACTGAGGTCCATTCCTACCTGGATCAGCCACAGCTGGGATTTGCCATGTATCTGGAACAAGACAAATTCCTGCTGTGGTATCACCCATGTCYTATTCTTGCTCTGATAAGCCATAACCAAAAGAAATCAACTCAACCTCTACAGTTTTTGTTGACATCAGGTTAAAAGCAGATGCAAATTATTCACTCTTCTGGTCTTAAAAAGTTACTCCACTGTCTGAGCAAATGCTAAATAGAATGATAAACCCATCATTAACGGAAAGAGAAAGTTTATAGGCTAATAAATTTAATTCTTTTTCATTTAAGTGGAAAAATTGGCAGACTGAAAAATGCTTCTGCCAATTCAGGTCAACAGAACATTTGCTTTACAAATTATCCTTTTGATAGCAAACATAAACGAGATGAGAGACCATAAATTGAAAGGATCAAATGTCATTAAGTTGTGCACTCRACACGACAGCATCAGGAAAAGCAGCATGTCCAGGTGCCATCATTCCAACACATAAATCACTCCAATTATGCAATGATGTGGTAACAGCTTCCCCCCTTTGGCACCTCTTCGTTGTATGCACTTTTATCTCCAAGCATGAACTGATCTGCACCATCAGACACCTCATTTATGCATTAAAAGTCCCCAAGTTTGGTAAAACCAAACCCGTTACATTAAAGAAAAAGAAGCTTAAAGATCAAAACAGTGTTTGGAGCAGGGATGTGGAGGACACTGGGATACACAACAAGGGTGATTATCTTCAGCCTYCATCAAATGTGCTGAATAGCCTCCAAATATTAATTGGCATGTTGTGAAAAATGCCTCCATTGTTTGTTACTGCAGTGATTATTTGAAATGTCAGCTCCTCCTATGCTACTGCAAACAGGGCAAAATAATAAAGGAATGGGCCTTAAAATGTAAATTTTCTTGAAAATTGTCACAGGCAAGAGCATTCATTCATTGCCAGAATGCTTTGACTGCATTTTGTTGTTATTATTATTACATTTTGCTGCTRTTATACCTGAAATCCCCCGTGTTACTGACGACAGTATCTGACAGGTTTATTGCTCATTTTAATCTTAATAAGATATCACGTTTATATATATTAAAAATTCTTCTGTATTTATTAACTCCTCCATTTGGTCAAGCTCAGTCAGTACCYGATGTTTTATCTAAAAATACAATAAATAGAGTACATAAAATAATTTATTTTTGTCAAAGCTACATCAGAGCAGTAAAGTGCTGGTAAGACTGCAGGTCAAAATCAGTACATTAGGTTTTCTTAGGMACTTTTCATTCACTTTACAGCCCTGAGCAAGTTGTTTAATGTCTCTGTCCATCTCTGCACTGATCTTATGTAAAGGCATGATAATAACTTTACAGTGAGCCATTTTCAGCATTCTAAGAGGGCACAGATGGAAGTCATTATTCAATGCAAATCCTTGTTGTTGTTTTGCCATAAAATGTAAAAAGCAGAGTGGTTTATGAAATTGCCAGTCAAACCACCTCTGAAAGCTGAGTTCCTTCATCCAGTCCACAGCCCCACCCCAATCCTGTTTCTTGGGAAGTCCCCTGATCAATCCAACCTGGTGTGCAAAACAGYTCATCCCAACACAATGGCCAGAAGGTATTCTTTAATAAAAGGCAGGACACCTGTAGGTTCTCAAAGGGCACATCAGTCACTTTTGATCTGAGCCATTGCTTTAAGAGGACATGAAATAATTGATACATGATAATTATAGTGCACAAACTGCACAGGTACCAGAGCCATCCAACTGCTGCCCCAATTCTGTTCTGACACAAATATCAATCTTAAGAGGAACTTGATGTAAAAAATGAAATGTTCTCATGTCTTATCAACTTTGAAGTCAGAATTAGCAATCACCTCTGTGATTATATCATTGATTTAAGATTAAAGGCTTTTATTTATAAACTTGACTCACATGTGAAGCCTTTGTGAATACAACAAACAAAGCAACCAAACCAAAATTCCCAGTATTGTTATCCTAAAGATCCTTGGTGTTTAGGTATGGCCCACAATAAAAACAAAATGAACCAGCCATGAACCTGCCTCTGGCACAGTGATTCAGATCAGGCTCATCTTGAGCAACTGCAGAGCCAAACAGGCACAGGATTTTAAATATAATCAGCCCAATTTAACAACTCATTATTTTTGTCTTAAATCAGTGGAACTCAGTGTAGTAGCACAAACTCAAGATATTTAAATTTCTCTTTTTACATTAAAGGCACAGAATAATCTCAAAGTACACATTTGAGGAAGGTGTAAAATGAAGGCAACCTGTAAAAATGCACACAGCCTGTCTCCTCACGACTTACTGATGASAAATGGGACGGGAGGCACACACCTCTCAAACTGACATGGAATTAGCACTAACTCTAAACAGCAGGGCCAACTTAAATCAAAGAATTCTAAAATTCTTCCCATTGCAGCACATCTTTGTCTTACACCACAGATTAGTACGTTTAGAGACACGGGAGCATGATAAACTACAAAATCTTAATATTCCCCTGTGTTAAAAAATCCCACCAGAAATGTTGTATAGGATCCAATTCTGAATTAACATCAATAATTCAGTGAAGCAGATGTGCCATTCTCCAGAGGCCACTGCACAAATCTTATCTTGCAATGATATTTACAGACACCAGCTCATTTCAGAGAGTGCAATCCCCCCTCTGCCAGCTGTGACAGCAGCCAGGCCTCCACTTTAGGGTTCCATGTGATGCAAGAAGGAATTTCAGAGTGGTGCAGTTTCCATGTGAATGGAAAGTGTGGGTTAAGTCAATCCAATAAAATCATCCCTTCTGAGCATAAAAAGTTTAGAAACACTGCCTTTTAAACCTCCATTTTATTAACCTTTATCAGCTGCTGCGAAACSAGCACATGATGAGATTTCTGAACTTTGCTGTCAGTAGCTAAAGGGTAATGCTTGTAGTGATTGCTGTTTTGCAAAATTATAATTCCCATCTCCAAAAGGTCTTCTAATGGATTTATTCTCCAACCATCACCGAGTGGCACTGGGAGACAATGAGCAGGGTTTGGTGGCTGCATCTCAGGGCTGGCTGGCTGCAATTCCTGACTTCCAGCCCTGCCTCCAGAACCTAAATCAGGTCAGCACAGTGCTGCAGGTGGGAGGTGAGGATGCTGTTTCCATTCTGAGCTCTGGCCAGAGCCCAGCAGTGCAGGACTGGGGACTGGCTGCTCCCAGCAGCACAGCAAGACCCTGCTGAACAGGGAACAGGCCAGCAAGGAGCTGAGTCCAAGCAAAGCCTTTGTGAAGTAATTAAATGTACTCAGAGTTACTCAGAGAGAGCTGGTCAGCACTGGGCTGAGTGAGACAAGGACAGACCTGCAGCTTCACCCTTCCACATTCCTGCAAAGCTTCATCAAATCTGTCTTTTGGGGTATAATGCACCCCAGCAGGCCCAGAGGAACAATAATTTATTACAGTGTCACTTCAGAGCGGGCAGTTAAAAAACCTCAAACATTTCATCAGGTGTAGACTGCAGGATGCCAGTGGGGACAGACAAAACCCCTGCCCCATGGACAGAATTATTGAGGCAAAATGCACTAACCATAACTTGTAACTCCAAGGGATTTGGCTGTATTGAGGCATCCCTCTGAAGACTTGAGGTAAGAGAAGCTCCAAGGATGGCAGGCAAAAGAGAAAGTTATCCCCACCAGCTCTTCCCAGGGTTCCTCAAAACACATCCAAGGCTCACTGAGGGAGCTGTGCTGATGTTTGGCAGATAAATAAAGGCAAGAAGCAGAAAGGTCAGATGAAGTCAGGCCCACTGGTTGTTAATAAAAGATTAAAAAGGGAGAAACTGCCTGAAGAGCTCCTTACAGCTGAGACCAGGCAACTAAATGCTATCACAGAGCAAAGAGGCCCCAGATGCAGGGTCAGAGATCCTTAAATAAACCTTGAACTTCAGCAAGAAAGAAGACCTGAGAGACAGAAGCTGAAAGAGAATTTTCACTGGCAGGTTGGCCACTGAGATTTCCCTCCTGCTGCACTCAGCTGTTTGAGAGAGATGGGTGTAACAAAACTCATTTCACACAGCAGACTGCAAGTTTTCTAGCAGGAAAAAAATCCCAGGATGTTCTTTTTTTTTCCTTCTCCTAGGTAAAGTCTTCAATTTTTCTTCTTCCTCAGAGAAATTTTCTCTGTGTGGTTCTCTGATGGGAGAATCCAGGCAAGGCGTGCTCACCTGTCTGCATCATCTGCTGTGGGAGTAGTGGGACCTGAAAGAACTTAAAATCAATTATCATCCACAAAGAAGTAATTGTTAAGAAAATGCTCCAAATTAGAAGGTAAGCAACCAACTGGGTAAGAAGTGTGAGAGCAGTGAGAGGAGAGACAGATTTGTCTTTACACACAAGCAGTGGAGCTGCTGGTAGATAAAACCAGCACTGAGAGATAAAAGAAACAATGGAAAGTGTTCCACTGATTGATGAAGGGAAAAGAAGATATTTGCCTTTACAAACAAACTGTAGGTTTGCTGATAAATGAAACTGGATATTGAAAGATGAAAGAAACAATGGGGAAAACCCATAAATTCCATAAGAATTAAAAATTAAAAGGGGGTTATGCATTAAAGGAGAATTTTAGGTATTAGGAACTCTGGGAAGTCTGTACCTCTCAAGTACCTCAGCCAGTCGGGAAAGAGAGAGGGAAATGGGGCTGGGAAATTGGGATAAATAGGAGGCTGCATCCTCCAAAATTTGGGAGACCCCARGGGAAATACCCCATGGCCTCTCCCTTTACTTGAATAAAGTAGAAGGACTCCTCCGTCTCCTTTTTTGGACATAAACCTCTGACATTTGTGGATTAATTTTACTAATTAATCAGTAATTTTACTTATTAAGCAGGAAGCAGATTGTGGCAGAGCAGAAACTCTCCAGAAAA
Organism: Mixornis gularis; assembly: GCA_003546035.1. Lineage (NCBI taxonomy): Eukaryota > Metazoa > Chordata > Aves > Passeriformes > Timaliidae > Mixornis > Mixornis gularis. Next base: position 1,314,532 of record QVAJ01000061.1, on the reverse strand, counting down.
GGATTAGAACAGCCACAATACAGTCCTGAATCTTTTCAGTCTCCCCTCTAGTGAACCTCAGCACCACAAAGCAGAGGGAGGTGATGCCACATCCCAGGCAAAGCATGGCACTACCAAAAAATAACAACAGAACAGGACCAGCCAAGCAGGAAAAGTGACAGCCTTTCCCATCTTCCAGCACAGCCATCCATGGGGAGAAGTCAGTCATTACTAGGAATTCTAGAAAAGATTTAATCAATCTCACGGCCACAGCATTAAAGAATGCTTTTTCCTAGATGGTTTGCAAAGTGGAGAGGGTTTCCTTCCAAAATTATAATATATGTCAAATGTGTAAAAACCAGGTATTCTCTCCAAGTGGTGCTGAGAGTGGATGGGGAGCAGCTCAGCTATTTATAGCTATTTACAAATTCCCCTTATACCTGATTACAAATTCCAAATGTGTGGAGCTCCCATTTTTCCCCCAACAAAGCAGCTTTCATGCTCAGACCTACATGCAGACCCTTCTATTGTCTATCATGTACTTGATAGGGGAACACTGGAATGAAAAAATGACTATACAGTGGCATCTACTGCAAAACAAAATCCAATACAGGTCCAGCATAGGCTCTCCACATTGCAGCACACCTGGAGAGGAAACTGGGATCTCAGAAACCTTGCACATTGTTCCTTGGTTGATCATTTAAACAAAAATTTCAGGCCTAAACATTTTTTTCTTCCTTTGGTTGCTATAACTTAGCTTCCCACCAAAGGACAATATCAAATATCAGAAGTCCTTGCTTTTGTTAAAATTTTAAAAAAGAACTCAACAAAAACTTTGAGAGCAGTTTTAAAGGTAGTCATTTTACAGACAGAGTGTGAGAGGGCTGTGTTACTGTTAATATTGTAGTTAATACTAGAGAAAACTGAAGCTTGCATCAATACTCTAGAGCTCAATATTATCTTTCCACTCAGTAGGAATGGACACAGATGACTTCATCAGAGTTATAAAAATTTATATCATCCAGGCTCTTGAATGTTAACTCTTTTGGTTCTTTGGAATGGCAGACTCCTGTTGGCTCTTAGACCATTCCTACAGTCTCTCCAATGCCTTGTTTTCCTTATTGACAGAAGAGAAGTCATCAGTTTAAAACACCCTTAGGAAATGTTTTCAAATCCRTGCCAGTGAAAATTATCATTATTACAATTGCAATTCTTGTTCCCTTCAAAAAGTTAAATACCTGTGTAAAACTGCTCATGGCGGAATTTTCCACCACAGCACACAAAAGACAGAAATGTAATTCCTGCAGAAGTACCTGGATGACATTTGTGCACCTGTCTGGSAATTTTTCAGCACACAAACTGAATTTAAAAAGACACAGTGCAGCAGCAAATGGTCATTACAAGCCAATGAAGCAGCATAATGGATCAGTAACAAAGATCCAAGCAGAAAGGGGGAGAAGGTTTTTCTACCTGGACGTGTGCAAGAGAAACTCACTGCAGTCAGAGCTGAGCAGTTCACTGTGTGCTCYCATCTCACAGCAGAGTCCAGGCAGCCCCAGCTGCTCCCCCAGAACCACCAACACAAGCAAGGTGAGGGGGACAAGACACCTCTTTGGGAAATCTGAGTAAATTTAACGACTGACTTGCATTTTCTATTGTGCGATTTTAAAGGTTTTTCCCTCTACTCGAGCTCCTCTGAGCCTTTCACAGCCCCACAGGCAGGGAACAAATGCAGCATGTCAATATAAAGCTCAAATCTGCTGTGCACAGAAATGATCTCCCACCCCACTACACTGTATAAAATATTACACAATTACTGTATAAAATAGTATGAATGACAGTGTCATTCACCTTCCTCCGACCTAAATCACCACGGACAGACAGGTCAATCACTTGGCCACCTTTAATTTCCTCTTCAGGAACACCGTGTCTAAAAGTTACCTGTCTTRAAGGGTTTGAGGTCTATTACGAATAGTTCCCACACCAAATCATTCATCTCTCAGTTCCAAAAGTGGGTTTTTGCATATAAATCATTCACATCATTGAGCTGCTATTTGGAAGTTTACCACCTTGTCCTTTCCCAGCCTACAACAACCCTTTTTTCAGTAAGAGAGTGATAGGTCCATCTAAAATAACTAGAAAACTTAACAAGAAATAAGAAAAAAACTATGTCTTTTAAATCCTATACAATATCAAGTGTTCTCAAGTTCTTTCTTCAGTAGGAGCTCCTGAGAYTTAAGAGAAGTCAAGGGAAAAAGATGAATTCATTAAAATGGGCTTTCAATTTGATCCAGAGTGACTTCCTTGGTGTGCTACTTTATTCCAGCTGGTGGGGGCTTTGGTCTTCTTGTTGGGTCTTTCTCATATAATGAAATCTTATGGGAAGTCTTAAAAAAACATTCTTTAAATTATTTTTGTCAAGGTCACCAGGAATAAAATGTATGCGTGTGAAACAGGAGTTGATCTCCTCAGAGATGAAAAGCAGCCACTGTGTTCAATTAGCACCCACTTTGTAATCACTTTCATCCTTTCCTCTGCCAGGATGGAACCAATATGAGATTTATTATCCAGGTTGAAAAGCCACATGTCATTGTCCTCTCTGTASAACACCACCCTGGGATTCAGCAGATCAGTTTTGCATTAATGTGACTGCATTTGTTGCAGTGGAAGGACTTCTGCTTCAGACAAGTAAAGCAGAGAACAGAACCATTTCCAGTGATGTYCTGTCAAACTTGTCTCTGACTGCAACAGCAAGTCACTGTGATTTTAAAAAGAGGGGAACAAAGGGAAACAACTACAGCACCATTTTTTACGGGGGAGTTGAGACAAAATTACCATCAATTGTAGCGTGAACATCTGCACACGGTTGCAAAATGGCATGAAGAGCGATCTCATAAAAACAAAATTTCATATCAAGTTCCCTTACTATTAAAAAAATAAATAAAGATTCAATTTCCCTCCATGAAAAGTCATCTGGGGACCTGAAACCAGCAGTGGAGCAGAAGAGCAGCACCAGGGTCTACACACTCAGCCAGACTTCAGATTGATGGGTGATCACTCATCTTCTCAAAAAGGCTCCTCTAGTCCATGCTCATCAAATGYTTTCTCATAGAAAAGWAATATTGTGGATAAAATTTAAAATYGACAGGACTGATGTATRAYTGCTCTTTCTAACCATCATACCWCTGCATTCTGGGGGGACTGTGGTTGTTTGGACCCACTGAAGTTGTCTCAGGTTCGTTGTCCTTGTTGTAAAGCAGATTTGGACCTCAGAATTTCAACTACTAAAGGTGAAAAAGCGTTCCAAAAAATACATGTAAAAAAAAAAAACCTAACTAATGGAAAAGCAAGGCCCATGCTCTCAGTCCCCAAATCTCTTCAGCAGTTAAATCAAGTAACAAAAATACTGGTTAACTGCAGTGCCATTTTCTAACTTGAAAATATAATGCATTCTCCCTCAAAATGCGTCATGAGAACTTGTTGATTTTTATGACAGCTTCGGTGGGGAAAGTCTGCATGAAATCTTGGCTCTTGTTTCATTTTGGAAATGTCAAAATGCATTGTTTCAAAAAGGTTAAAGCAATTTTTCAGTTCAGTTTTTTCAGGGTGATTCATCTCATTTAGGCACTTGTACTATGTTCTAGTACACTAGAAATGTAGCACCAACACCAGGATTGCACTCAGCTGTAAATTATTTGGGTTTTCTAACTACATATTTTATTATACTTGGATATTTTGACACCATATACAATTTTTGAACATAAAGACCATTTGACGGTTGAAAAAATTTAAATTCAGATAAAATTACTGAATGATTTCATTGAGCATACAGGGAAGGAAATTTGGGACATTTCAGATGGAACTTTACACTCTCCACTTCGAAACAGTCTTTTAATTGAATGACATTAAAAGAGAGCAAAACACCCCCAAGATGCACCCTCTGCATATAGAACAAGGAGCTTCAGAGTGAGCTTAAATGTATCCTCTTCCTTATATCAACAAAAGAACAAAAAGCAGAAACAAGAATGAAACATATTTGTAGAATTTCCCCCAGAATCTACTCATTTTTTAATCTTCACTGCTTCCTTGCTCCATACTTTTATCCCCCATCTCTCATCAGAGTGAAGCAACCTCTGACCAGATATTTTTACCTGAACTGTTTTCATTCCTTGTTCAGAACACTGACAAGCAAAGTGCATGGAGCACGCAGGCAATACTAAATAAATAATAATAAATAATTGTCTGAATAATAAWCCACACAGTTCACGTYTCCTTACTGCTCCACACAATTTGCYCAGGGTTAGTCAGCTAATTACTTGGAGGCAGGGCAGAAAAAGCCACTTCTGAAGGAAAAGTGGAAGTTGTGCTGAAACCTGAGGGGTCATGCCTTAAGTACCAAAGAAAATGGGAAAATTGCTGTAAGAAAAACGAGAAATKAATAATCTTGTGTGGTATGAGGGAAGAGAAGGTATCTGTCAAAGCAGAAGGAAAATGCAGGAGAAACTATAACTGCTTCTTAACAAATCTGTCCTTATTTATACTATTGATATTATAAATGCCTATTTATACTTGACATTTGTGACTTGTTCTGTCATATATCTGCTTTTTCCCCATTTCTTTCTCTCTTTTCCTGTCTGCCAGTCCCTCTGGAATGATGGTGAAAAGCTGGATGAATCATATTCCCTAGGTGTTAGTCTATGGGGTTTGTGGGCAGTTCCCCAAACCACCCCCATTCCTATTCTGTGGTCAAATACCTGGTGGGACTCATCAGATCCTTCACTGCCCCTGTGTAGGAAAGCATTTCCCACACCCCCAGCAGCTGGTTCCAAAYAGGGAAAGAGTTTCAGTTCACCTSTAGACATTTTAGGAAGTTTAGCTGGAAGGTTCTGTGGGTTTCTCACTGTAATTGGCTCAGGRCCAGCACAAGGGCATGGAYTGGGCTCTGAGAGTRTAACCCAAAACTTCTTGGTGATCTTATTGGCTGCAAGSCAGGTTATCCCTCCTAAAACATTCAGTATGYAGGAAAGAGCACAAAAGGAAGTAAGGGGCTTTTTGGGGTGTTGGTAGCTGGGTGTCTGAAGTTTCTCAGACACCTGTGTGTTGCCCTGAGTTTTCTGCCTTCTGTCTCTGTGCAGAAGTTTTCGCACGCAGCCTCATGTAGACAATGTTTATTCTTGGAATGTTTGCATTCTTCTCCTGTGAGAGAAGAAATGATTGGTGGTGATGTCCACCATCCAGGTTCAGAGGTGGCGACCTCAGTAGCCAATCTCTGGACCTCTGTACAAATGTATAAAGGACTTAGATTGTAAATAAAGGAGAGAAAGTTTGTTCCTTCACTGCCATGCTTCTGTACCTGCTCTCTTTCTGTCCCTGACAGGACCACGCCCAGCCTCGGCCAGCAACACCTGTGTGCGGCTTTTCTTTTGTTTTCTGTAAGGTTTGTTATTTTGTTATTTTTATCTATTAAACCTTTTGATTTACAAAACACCTCGGAGGAGCAGTCTGGCTCRGATTAATTCTAGCCAATTCTCTACAAAGGCTGGACCCTCAGAGATTGATACATTAGCACCTTGCTTATTAAACTCTGGCCACRTGTTAATGAGTATCACACATGTTTTCAGCMTGAACACCCCCAGAGACAAAGCAATCGCTGCTTTTAATCCCTCCACATTGCCAGAGTCTGCACAATCATTGCACTGCCCRTGGAAACTTCTCCCTGTGTCGTGTGGAGGACGGAAGACTGATGCAGGCCCATTATGTGGCCATAATATGGTCTGCCAGAGGTGCAAAGGCTCATTTCCTTGGGAATTGTGCTCCACCACTTGAGGCTGATGAGCGCTGGAGCCACTGACATCACTCAGATTGCTCAGGTGAAGAAGGACTTACCACAGGAGAAAGGCTTTATAGGATGTGGGTTAATACTCTGAGCCTCCCTCTCTGTTTGAACTCGAACACTCAAAGTGCAATTTGATTAAATTTCAATCCAAAACAAAGTTCTTTAAAAATTAAGGATTTGCAGCATTCTATTTTTGCGTGTTGTAATTAGATCCTTCTTATGTGTGCTTTCATTTTGATATTCTCTCAGGCTGAAAATCATGGGGTTTAAGCTTTTCTTTTATTTTAAGGCACAATAAAATAGTGGCTGGAAATGTAAAAAATATAAAAGGTTATAAAGAACTAAACTATTAAGTAATATATCAGAGARGAGCTTTYTTTCCTGGAAAATCAGCATATTGTRAGAACTTCAGTAATGGAATGAAGATGAATGCAGTTAAGAAAAAATTAGTTACATATTTTTAAGAGGAAAAAAAATTGCTCAGTATCACATCATAATGAAGAAATATAAATTTWACTTCTGTCCATTAAGTTGTGAATTTAACAGCAATTATAAAACTGGAATTTTTTTTTTAAGTGGTAAAATACAAAAAGAGCATTACGATGCCTATAGGGTTATATGTTGGTTTCAGGTAAGTTGATCACTTCATGAAAGTCAGTGAAACTTACAGTCTTAATAAGAARTCCTAGGAAATCTAACAGTTCCCATCACCACTTTGGAGGGGAGCAAAAAAATAAAACCTGCCACAGAGTCTGCCAGGCCACTACATTAAAAACCCAGATCCCAAATACTCACAGCACCACAGTCACTGGCCATACTTAAATTCAGTTCCTTAATAAAATTATTCAGGGCTTTTCTATACCTTCTGACTTCACACATCTTTCTTATGTAGGGAGTGGAAGGCTGCAGCAGAAATGCCTTTACTTTTGCTCCCCAGCACACTGCAAAAATACAGGATCGATGTAATTTTTGAACACCTTAYCTCAGGTAAAAAGACCAAACATGCATATATTATATATATACACACACATAAGAGACAAAAGAATGGAATGTAGGAGGTGCTGATCCAAGTCTTGTTGGACCATCATAATGTGCAAAGGAAGAAGAACTGGTRAGGTAGTCTGAAAATTAGATTCAGRGTAGYTCACTTTYATACTTAAACTTTACATTCTGCCCTATATTCATGAAAAAAGAAATGCTTGGACTCCTCAAGACCAAGTTCWGTCTATTAGAAAGTGTCAATTTTTTTGATTATCCTAGAAAAATCTTGTTACATTTCMTAAAAAGGAGAAGGGGACCTAGTACAGAAGCATTTTTTTTCTTTTGAGGATCAAGTAAACTCTACAAAGCAACTGGGTGTAGAAATATTTTTGGCCGCTTTTATCTTATGTGCAGTGGGAACACATTAAACGGTAAGGAAAAAAAAAAMMYTYMAA
>QVAJ01000061.1:1240635-1307276 GCA_003546035.1 Mixornis gularis | reverse complement strand
TYCCKTTTTTTTCTGCAATCTTTACATTTTTCTATGTATTACATTGTAATGATCAACAACCCGAGAGGTTTGATATTCCAAAGTCGACAGAATGTAAGAATGCACAGGAAGAGTCATAAGAAAGTAGGAAGAGTCATAAGAAAGTAGAAAGAGGAAGTTAAGTCACAGAAAGAGAAAAGGATGATGGCAACAGTGTCATTGAAAACATATAAATGAAAAAGAAAGAAAAAAGGGAAAAGTCAAGATTCCTGTAGTAAGATTAGAATTATTTCATACAGATATGGTAACTTCTAACTCTTTTCTCTTATTTTTAATAGGAGAATTCTTTCTCTTATTCTTTGCTATCCAAGCAACGAAAGAGTTTGTGGGYAACAAAAAGAGAGGGTCCTGAACTTGAACCTCACTGAGGGCTGGACTGCAGCAGTGAGCAGCTGCAGGAATCTGTGATTCCARCCCAGATACACCAGTGCTGGGTGCATTCCCTGCTCTGTTTTCCTGCACATCTGTTGGTATTGGTGCACCCAGCTCTGGTATTGAAATCCTTTTGCTGTTATTTACCAGCATTRCCAAGAGAGAATTACAGCTTTTGCTCTTTGTTCTGCAGATATTTGCTTTTGTAAACTGATATTTGTTTGTTTTTTCCTATAAAAGTGCAGCAGCTAGCATAAGATGTGTAGGCACYGCCTCCATTTTGCTACCATTACATAATGCTCAGCACAGTGACGGGCTGGCTCTGAATAACAAAGTCACAAACAAACTCGGCTCTTTTTGCCTCCARATTCGAAGTAAATTGTTTCAAAGCAAAAGATTTATAGTGCTGCTGGTTTTATTGACGTAATTCCATGCTGCTCAGTAAGGCAGAAGGCTCKCAGGTAGGAAAATTTCCAAGTCATGATTAATAGCTTCTCTTAAATAGTTACAGAGGTTCAAGTGTGTGTTAAGGCTGAGCATCATGTTTGGGGATGTAGCAGAGACAGTGTCCAAGTAGGAAGWGCACTAAGGCATCCCACAGACAGGGTGAGGTATAATCAGAACAATAATCTATATGGAATGTAGAGAGTTCAGAGATCAACTGTATTCTTTACAGCAGCTTCTAAAACTAGATTGCTGCAGGCTTTATTTTTTTTTTCCCCGAAGAGGAAAAGTCATACTGCTTAAAAAATAAAAGGTCATGTAAAAAAAAATCGAACTGCCTTCAAAAATGTTAAAGCCACTGGTTATGCAATGATTTTGGCTAAAATCAGATCTTAGATTAGGGTTTTGATTCTTCTATTTCCCTCCAAGACAAGTGTAATGGAACTATTTAAGTCCGCATTGCACTTCTGAAGTGGTTTAGAATAMGGTTTATAATTTTGCTGTTTAACTTAGTGCCCAAATCCACAATCCATATATAAATTATGTTGGCTTACGAGCACTCAAGCCTTTTTGTCCATCTCTGGAACAACAGACTTTTGACTCCAGATATTTTTTTTTTTTTGGTCCATAAGCATATTTCTTTTTTTTCTGCTCATGGGTGTGCAAGCTCCCAGGGTGTTTGCTCCCAGAGAACTCACACATTTTTTACTTTTACTGGGTTAAAACCCCTTTCTTACATTAAGCAATTCTATAATTTCCTTCTCTCCATCTCTTATTTCCTATCTGTAACTTTCAGCTCAAAGCAGAGGTGGAGGAGACAGCACTGTTGCCTGACAAAACATTACACATTTCTKCTTGGAGAAGAAACCCAAAATTTCTTCTTTCTACTTTGAAACCCATGGACTGAGGTTTAGCTCTTAGTGACACCAAAGTTGAAATAAATGCAATCAAACTCCCTGGCAAAAGTTGTAGAAGACACTCTAAAAACTACCAGGTGGTATCACATGCAAACTTGTGTTACTTATTTTTGTTTTCCTGTATTCAGAACCTTTACATTTGCAAGCACAAGTAATTTTCTCACTGTTGCTGACAAGGATAGATGATAATGTTATGAACATGATCATTTTTCTACCCATGTGTCCAGCAGCCATATTACTCTGTCCTTTCTCCTCAATTTTAGTTACTCACCACCTCAGTTTCTCTCCCACTCAGCCACTCCTGCACACTAATAAGAGCATTCTTATACTTTTAAAGACTCTCAATACTGCAATACAAGCAAATCTCCATGACATATACATGATTTATTAATTTGTGATTACACCAGTCACCTGGGGATAAAATGCCCTGCAAGTAAGCTGTTATTTCAAAGGGATGCTTTGCTTTATTTGAGGTCAGCCAATAAGTGCTTACACAGGGAAAGCTCTAATGGGAAACAGCCTCAAATACTAAATCTTCTGTTGATGAGTTATTCACTCTGCACCAAGCCACCTGCCCATAATTCGTGCCCAAGTCCCTGTGCCTGGCACTGGGCTACTGGGCTTGTGCCACCTAGAATTCCACACAGAAAATTCAAGGATTTCTCCCAGATGCAAACTGTCACAAGGTAGAAACCAGGCTGCCCTTGGAGTGCCAAATTCCTCCTACAAACTGACATCAGGAATATGGAGGGCTGAGTTTAGTTTCCCATGGAAACAGGCCATCCTTCGTGCCCAACTCCCCATGCCTGGCCCTGGGCTTCTACCACCTAGAATTCCACACGGATCAGGATTTCTCCCAGATGCAACCTGCCACAAGTTGGAAACCTGGACACCCTTGGAGTGCCAAACGCCTCCTACAAACTGACATGAGGAACCTGCAGGGCTGAGTTTAGTTTCCCCTGGAAACAGGCCATCATTTGTGCCCAGGTCCCAAATCCCTGTGCCTGGCACTGGGCTTCTGCCACCTAGAATTCCGCACGGATCAGGATTTCTCCCAGGTGCAAGCTGCCACATGTTGGCACCTTGGCTGCCCTTGGAGTGCCAAACGTGTCCTACAAACTGACATCAGGAACCTGGGGGGGTCAGTTTAGTTTCTCATGGAAACGGGCCATCGTTCGTGCCCAACTCCCTGTGCCTGGCACTGGGCTTCTGCCACCTGGAATTCCACACGGATCAGGATTCCTCCCAGATGCAACCTGCCACAAGTTGGAAACCAGGCTGCCCTTGGAGTCCCAAATGCTTCCTACAAACTGACATCAGGCACCTGGGRGGCTCAGTTTAGTTTCCCATGGAGACAGGCCATCGTTCCTGCCCAAATCCTTGCACAAGGTCCAACTTTCAACAGACAAGTACTTTCCTTTCAATTTTGGCTTTGTTACTACTCATGAGCCAGTTTGCTTGATTTTGAGGTTGCTGCTCCTGGATCCCTGTGAGTTGGAGTGAATTTCATTGAGTAATTCTTACCAACGTGTCTCATCTGTTATGGGCTCTTTATCAAACCCATACAAACCTCCTGCCCTAAGGCAGCATCAGAAAGCACTGACAGTTGTTTCTTTTTATTGTTATTATTATTTGAAACATTAAAAAGCATCTGAAATAAGGGTCTCGTGAACAGAGGCTTTATAATATTCTGAGAGCTCAGAGGAAATTCTGAAAGACATGTTCATATCCATTCCACTGAGTCAGAATCACAGAATCACTGGGACATGAGACATTTGAGTCTATGCAGAGTCAGAATCTGCAGCTCTGCTGTCTGTATCAGACCCACCAGGAGCTACAGTCCTCAAAGTCTTGTGTGGAGCAGTGTTTTGGGGACAACTAACATCCCTGAAACACACACATCCTGTGCAAAAACCAAAGCCTTTATCCACACGTGCTCTATTAAAAAATTCCCTTAGTTCACCCTTGTGCTTAGAAGTGCAGAACTTTGTTTACTGASTATCATTTGGCAATCCATTTCCCTCCCTTGCCACGCTACATTGCCAAACAAAACTCTTTTACTTCAGATTCTGCCTCTTGGTAAGAGGGAGAGTGAAAATCTTTAGTCCTTGTGCCATTCTGATGCACAAACCCACCCTTTTTTGGCTGATTTTCAAACTATTTCTCGCAATCAAGGTGACATTGTTCCAGAAGCTACACTCCACTGAACAACACACATCATGGAATATGAGGTGCTTAACGCACTTTAATTCCAGAACACATCTCAAAACTACATAATTGCTTCTAGTAATCAGGAAAAAGTGCATCCCTGCCAAGAAAAAACCTATCCTAAAGTCCAAGTTAAGCTRATCTTTTGGGAGAGGAAGGGGAAAAAAAAACCTATTCAACCAAAAAAATCTCACAATAAGATTTTAAAAGGAAATCTTGTATATTCAAAGCCCCTTGCACAAATATACTAATTTACCTCTCAAAATCTATTGAAAAGACTTTTATTTAGTCAGAAAATATTTGGTTCCAGAAACAGAGGCTTACATTTGAATAATTCAGTGTTTGTGGGTATTTTATACATAGTAAGTACAGTACTAGCAATGAAGTCCCCTTTYTACTGTCTTTAGGGGAATAATAAGAAGCAACAGATTATATTCTAAGAGAACTTAAGGGGTAAATATCCATATTTGATGGTAACTTGTATTGAAACCATTTACCTAGATGAAAGCACACAGAAATTATTCACTCCTCCAAACAGTGTAAAGATTTTGATCAGAGCACCAGGGTGTCCACAGCAACATTAAATTAACTCAGCATTAGCAGAGCTGAGACAGCTCAAGGGAATAAATGTTATTTAAACCAATGGAAGTCTGACCGTGTCATTTTGTCCACATACATCCTCCAGCCCTCTCAGCAGCAGAGAAGGGCTGTGAGATAATACACAACAATCCAGACTCTGGCTAGCACGAGTTCTGATTTGTTCAATCATTACATTAGTCTGACTCTCCTGGAAGCTCTGTCAATTATTTCCATACCTGGGTACTGCTACAGCACATGGTAGMAGGTCACCTACCCAGCCCACGGGTTTTGTTTCTCTGTTTAATTCTCTTCTCTTTCCTTCTCRCATCTTTAAGCCAGTTTTGTTGGAGCTCCATCTCTCCACTCCTAGTGTTATTTGCTTTACTATCTATCAGCTGAAGCTGACTGTTTCTCAGAGCTCCAAAGCCAGCAGAGTGATCTCTGTGTACTGATCACATCTGCACAGAGAAATGCATTACTTGCACCCCCAAAATCTGCAGTTTAAAGTCAAGTGAAAGCAGCAAGCAGACAGAAACAGAAAAGAAAAGAAAACACGTTTAAAACAAAACAKGTAGCAGCCATTCTGGAAAACATTAAAGTATCTACAAGCCACAATGTATCCACAACTTGAATTCTCTRCAACAAGGTTGCAGATGAAAACATGAGATAACCATTACTTTTCTTAGTTACAWGAAAGATATTGAAAATACTGCGACCCACTACACAAGATCCAGTGCTTAAGTGCAGAYATATAAGGTGAACACAGGGTTCACAAAGAAATCTTCCACCACCTTTCATCCCACCTCAACTTTTCCACCCAGGCAAAGACAGAAAGAAAACCCTTCTTCACCTCCTTCCTTCTGCCATGTACTTGCAGTAGGAAAATAAAATCTGGTGGTATATTATATAGCTCTTTCTTTTGGCTGTGCATATAGAGTAAATAATCAGATTCTATAAACACATGATGTGCACTAATCTCAAATATAACTTCAGAGAGGGGCTTACATCTGCATTCCTGTTTGCTTGCTGTGGTCAGTGTGTTATGCAGAGATGGCTTTTCCTGGGAACAAAAGCAGAAATGCTGCTCTAATACCCAGCTCAGACTGATCTTGGCAGCTGGCTGTTAAATCTTGATAGGCAGGGAAAGGCTGTTATCTCTTTGCTGAGTAAAGGGACTGAGCCATGTAAGAGCCTTGTTAACATTTTATTTCAGCCAGCAGCAGAATGACAGYCATTGGCCATAACCCCATGTGATATTTGACAGTCATCTGTCGTGAAAGTTGGAAACCAACACAACAAAAATCTCTAAAAAGTCTAAAGTTGTGCTTCAAATACAGTGGGGTTTCCTTTGGAAGGAGAAGAAAAACCACGTCATACTTTTATTTTCATCACTTTGTTGCCTCCCAGCTGCTTGCTCTACAAAGATTTGCTTTCTTCCGTGAGTTTTGCTGCCCTAAGTTAAAAAGGTCATGGCTTCAATTTACAAATTCATAACACAGAACAGATTTGACACTGGTGAGTTTATAAATGCAGGAAGTTAAAAGAGGGACGTTAACACTGATGTGCCAGGATGTCTCTGGGAAGTTGATTTTCAGAGCTGGTTCTGTTGCATCTCTGTATTGACTTATGAATCTCATTTGCATTTCACCAGGGAGGTTTCTGAGGCATTTCCTAATAAGTGCAGTGAATCTGGGCAAGTTTCTTTATGTTGTTCTCCCTGATGTAATTCTAAAAGTGGCTGAAATCATTTCAAGGGCTTCTGATTTGCATATGTATTGCATTTGAGAASCTACCAGATCATATTATCACTGTATAAAATACAGGTTTCCCTCCTGGTTTCCCTCCTCTGCTCCAGTAAAGCTGCTTGTAAGTCCAAAGAAACAAAAAGTAAGCACCATGAAACAGAACAGCTTACTTCTATATTTCCTAGGCTGCCCAATGAATAGATTTGAGAGAAGAGGTAACAATATTTCACGGGTAATTTGGGGGAGTGCTTGTCTTTAGGAATTTATATATTTATATTCAAGTATATTCAGGTGAAAAGAAGCCATTGGATATTCATGTTTCAATGAGTTTTGGTGCTTTATTTGCCTTTTTTTACCCTGTAACAATACCCGAGTAACATTCAATGAATTTATATTGCATAATATCACTAAAGTAAACGTGCAGTCTTTAAAATCTCATTTTCACACTAGACATCTGACCTAGATACTGAAAAAAAAAATATTTCTTATGCTGTGGGCAAATAGTTCACACATAATATCATGTGCTAAGAAAAATTATCCATTTCTTTCCTTATGCTTAGCCATGCACTTCTTACCCCAGTTTCTCAATCTCTTATTGGCTAAGACACTTTTTAATCATAGGAGATCASCACAGTGGTGCTGGAACCAGATCCTAGGAGCTTTCCAGAAGGACCATATTGCAATTATACAGCACGATCTCCAAGGAAAAAAACTAATAACATTCTCTAACTCACTTTTTTAATGCATCCAGACCTGTAAGAACTCCTTCAGAGACTTTCAGTGCATTTTCTACACATCTCCATCAGGTAAGAATTAGGTTTTATTTGCAGTCTCACTGGCTTGGTAATAAATGAAGACACAATGAATGAAGAAATGAAAATAAAAGAAGCTGTCCTATTCTACCATACTGCAATAAATGCTTGCTGATAATTAATTTCACAGCAGTRTAAGCAGAAGTGACACACCAGTGAATATGGTGCAGAAGCTCCAAAGTGGGCTCATTTTAAAGGCAGGAGTTTGATATTCTGCTGTCACAGCACTTTGATGCAGCACAGTTTTAGTCAGCACTTTAAGTCAACCAATACCAGACATAATTATTTTATTACTATGGCCAAAGTTTGAAATACTTCTTACTTTAGCCACTTCTCATCCTTTCACAGCTCACCCTGAGGCTTGCCTGCCTGTAAGGTTTCTTTAAAGAGAAAAATATATCTAAGGGTTGGGTTACAGTGGCTCCCACACGGCCACAGTTTACCAGCTCATCCTGTCCAGCACAGGCAAGTGAAAAAATACAGGCAGAACATGTACAAAGGGATTTCAGAAAGCTCATTCAGCTGCCCCACATACTTGTTTAACTATGAAAACATCATTTGCAGCAGATATTACAAAGGGTTTGCAGAGAAGAACACAATCATTAGTCACTGGTGAAGCCTTTCCAGCCCTGTTAGGTTCACATTCCTTGCCCAAGGCTGGCAGACTGTGCTGAAAGTTCTCAGCTTTCTCTTTTCTTCCTTTCCAGTCTCATCTCCACAGCACTTTGCCTAAGGCTACCATCGTTCTCTTGGCTGATTCTTCATCTTAAACCTGGGGAGGAGAGGCACTGGGGCAAAATAAGGAAGGAAGCCTCAACTTTCATGAATTTATTTATATATATTTTGATGCATTGCTGATGAGTAATTCCACTAAAGACAGTGGTGAAGCCTGTTCAGGTTCAGACCCAGACCTTACAGAGGGTCTGGAGACCTTAAAGYTTTCCCACTCTTATTTTGCAAATCACACATGGGTGAGCTCATGCTCCCAGCAGGACCCTTGGAATGCTGAGAAGGAGGAAATGCAAAGGAAAAGAGAGGGCACTGTGACAGGAGGGCTTTAGCTGTGGCAGGAGCAGTGAGGGATCAGGAGACCAGGTGTGCTTGGGCTTGTGATGTCTGAAGTCAGACAGGAGCAGGACACCTCCCCTTCCCCAGGCAGAGCCTCTCTACCTTCCCAAGAGACAGAGGATACTCCACAGTGTAGCTCGGTCCTCCCAGCACCTCAGACTGCCAATTCCTGCAGCAGGCCACTCCTAAATTTGGCCATTTTAAAGTAAAAGACGTCTTCCTCTAGAAGAAAGTTTTAGATTATGTGGCCAGCTGTTTTAAAAACAAGGAGCAAAATAAGACTGCAGTTCCTCCTCCACCTTGCCAAAGGCTCATGCAGGTAAAACTGCCCATTTGCTACAACAAAAACAGAATTCCTACTGCGAGCTGAGCTGTGCTCAGCTATTCTTCCTCAAGAGGAAGGTATATATGGCACAGGGCAGGATTGTGATTCCTCCTCTTTTAGCTSTAATCCCAGAGCTGCGTGTTTGTTTACACAGTCAGTGTCACAGAAATAAGAGAATTTGTCCAAGGAGCTGCTGGGGAGAGCAGGAATCTCTGGGACAGGCTGTTCACACCCAGCACAGCTGGCAGAGGAGCTGCTGTGCTGCCTTTGTCACATCGAGCACCACTGCAGCAGCAGGCTGGGATGCCTTAAGTTTTATCTTTCGTGTATTTCAGACTCTGTGCTGCCCAGGGGGGCAGTTCTGAGCTCACAGTCAGTGTCACTCAGCTCTGCACACAGCAGGGACACAAAAATCCTTTCCCTGCTGCACACCAAGGACAACTTTCAGGCCCAAAAGCACAAACAAGGGTGGCTGAAGAGAGAAAACAAGAAGGATGGGACCTCACAACCTGAAGCTGTAACTGGACAATTAAACCCCAATATGCAAATGGACCAAAACTTATAAAAATGTAAGACTTCATGACCAGTCAGCCATTTTGTGACCATTTTGAGTCCACCTTGGGTGTAGCCCTGGCCAGGCTCTTGTCCTGCCCAAGGTGGATCCTTAAAGGCCTTTTAATAAATATCTACTTTATTCTCCTACTCTGTCCAAGCTCTGTTCCAGCTCAGCCTTCCCAAGGCATCAGCTGCACKGCCCCAATGGGGCTCTGCACTGAAAGAATCCCCTGAAGGCTTAGCAGGCATATGTTTGATCCATATTTTTCACAAAGCTGGCAAAAAAAATTGCATTTTGAAGTTGTASAGGTTCTCTTCCTGTCTAATGAGCAAGCCAGGATGCCAGTCAGCCCCAGGAGAACTGTCTATCCCACAGGCAGGAGGCTGTAGCAACACTAAACCAGAGATTTCAACAGGCTTTTTGCAAATGTTTTGCATCTCTATCTAAGAATAGCAAGGACAAGTCTTTAAATGTACAGCTCAACCAGAACACACCAAACATGGCTGGAAAAGGAAGTACACCATTTGTTATTTAGTTATAAATGATCTGGTTACTCGGTCTCCTTACTCTATAGATGATGATACCCTCCTCTTTAAGCAGGTCAATCAGCTTCTTTGAAGGAGAAGAGTTAGCAGAATAAAATATTTTATCTCTAATTCAGATTTTGACGTAGTCAGCCTAAATTCTCCTTTATCTCTGCACCTCTTTGTGAGAGGTGAAACAAGTCACTCAGGGAACAGCACTTCTGGAAAAGCTCATTCCTTAGTTTGTTTTTCATTTTRTCAAATCCCGTGAGTCATAATAAAATCCTGAATGAAACTACTGAGGGGATTTAGCCAGCTCAGCTTTTTAGCTCAGAAGAGTTTGATCTACAGAGCAAGCTCGGAGAAGAAAAGCAGGCAGGCAAAGCCAGGGAAGTAAAATTTGGCTAATTGAGTTGGACTGGGTTCAGAGCCAAGCCAATGCAACCAGTCAATATCAGTGTGAACCTGAYAGAAGGAGCCCACTGATCAAACAGGGGGGATGAACACTCAGCCCTGCTCTCAAAGGGTGCTGAACTCCCCGTGTTTCCCTGTTCTACAAGGATCTCAGCTCTCAGCAGCTTTGGATGCTGGCTCACAGCRCTGTGATAGCTGGGGGGAAAGTACAAATCCCAAATCCCCCCAGGAATGGTCCTAAAGCTAACGGGCATAATCGAATCCAGTGGGAAGGGCCTAAAAATAAAACCCAAAAACCAACTAGGAAGTCGGGACGGATAGGAACATGAAGTGAAGGGGAATAGGGAGAGGGGAGCAGTAAGTGCAATTCTTGCTAAATCTGTGTTACAGAGGCACAAAATTCCCTCAAAACAAACATGTACCAGCTGTAGATTACTTTGCTATTTAGGCAGTAGCTTTAGTTAAAACASTGCAGCTCCCTTGAAGCCTATGGATGCAGCTGGGAGCTCAAAAGGAATTATGTCAAAATCTTTTATCCTCTGTGTGCAGCAGGTTTTCTCTCTGTTGTCCTAAACTCTTTAAACTTCTCCTCCCAAGCCATGCACAGGTGCTGCAGCTCAGTTTTGGGAATGCACAAGTGCWCTCAGACTTTCAGAATTGAGACTGGCAGGTCTGGAATGAATTGGAGAGCTCAAAAACTCAAAATTCTGAATCATTTTTCAGACACCTTGAAACATTAAAATAAAAAAATGAGCGGAACAAATTATTATATCAAGAAGATAGAAGAAAAAGAGCCAAGCATGTAATACAGTATGAATAAACACATCAACTGAAATATAAATTCCTGTCTCTTCACAGGTTTAATTTCAGTGAAAAAGAACAATATGATATATGCAAATTAAGAAGTTCCAAGAAGAAAATGAATCACCAAGTGCCTCACTGAAATGCTAATTGTGTTATTCTGTCACTTGACTAGCAAAGAAAACTCATTTGAAGGCACCTGGGCTGAGCATAGCCGGGTTATTTTTGTGGAAGCAGAACAAGCAGAGCACAGAGCTGTCACATTTTAGCCACAACCTTGCTGTGCCCATTTGGGAGAGCACCTCAAGCATGCCAGCTGTTATCTGATGCAAGTGATAAGCTGGGAAAAGCTTTTGAGCCTTACAAGGGTGMAGTGAAATGGATGGACTACGACAAAACCAAGGGAAAAACTTGAGATTCACGTTAAAAAGGAAAAAGGAAGAGCCCTGAAGATCATGGTTCTCTCCTTGGYAAAAGAGCACCAGAAGACATCAGTATCCTCCACACATGACAACAACTAAACCAAGTATTTCACAGAAGGAAATGCATTAGCAGGAGATGTGTGGGTGGTCAATTTTTCAATAAAATGAAGCCTGAAAAAAAACCCCAAAACTTAAAAGCATACTTTTAGRAAAAAAATTGAAAGAATGTTAAGGCAGTTTTCCCCACACTATCACAAATATTACAATGCTTCTCCTGCCACACCTGTAACTGTGAGCTGTTATATGAATTGTACTTCAATTGCACAGAATGATAGGAATTAGGAATAAACATAAATAGGTATTTGTTCTAAGACATAGTTCACATTCAAGTGCTGTTCTGTGTATCTGTTATGTGCAGATAGACTTGAAAAAACAACATTGTTGCATATTAATTGCCATGTTTTCCAGCTTTAAATAAACAGGTATGTGCCTGTTTGTAACTTTCACAAGTATGACCATGAACACTTATATTTTTGTTGTTGTTCTTCAAACCCATTTTTAAACTTTACTAAATATATGTCCTATGGCACTAAGATATGCAAAAAAATAAAATTATGTAGGACATTTTCCTTTTATCATCTGTGCAGAAAATGCTTGGCAATAACCAAAGGGGCCAGTACAGAAAGCAGAACTCTGCATGTTTTTGTTTCTCCTTCTCTAATTTAGTATTGARAGGTAATCAAGGTAAAGGCAGTAAATCCTGATACTAAAAGTATGCTGCTCAGTTATTTGTGCTTACTTTATTTTCCAGCAACTTAGAAACTTAATAATTATAATGTCAATGTTTATTTACATTGAAACACATCCTTTGCTTCCAAATTCTTTAATGGTCATCTTTTTATGTCCTTGGAAAGACAAATCAAGCCAATTTGGCAAAATTGGAATTAAGAGCTGGTTGCATACAATCACTTTTGTCATGGAATACAAAAGCAGTTTCTCCAAACATATTTTTATGCTGAAACCTCAGTGGATTCCTTTCGAATTGTATGTATAGCCAGATTCCACATCATCTGCTAAGCCACAAACAACTACAAATTCAAATTACTGTGCCTGAGACTAGTTAGATCTGAACCTTTCACTTTTAGGTGCTGAACAAAGAYACCATGAAAGGCAGGCAGCATTGCTCTTATCTTCATAACAGCCTTTAATTGATTGATTTGTCCTTGCACTTCAAAAGCTGCTCTTCGATTTTTTTTTTTTTTCCTACTGTAGAACACTTCTAAAAGTGAAAAAATGACAATTGCAGAATGCCTGAAAAACGAGCTCTCCCTAGGAGTTCTCTTTCAGGTTCATGACTTGCTGAGATGGTTGAGAAGGAAAACAAGCAAGTCCTGTTGGGAATATCTCTGTCTCTGTTAACCCAGCATGGGTAACCTCGAGTTCATTCAGACAGCAGTTGTTTTGTTCTGGCTGCATTGCATTTGGCACGTGAAAAGGGTTTTGCAGGGAGGTGACCAATTTCAGTCCAGTGTGGTTCTTCCTTGTTTTCTTCCACTTTTAACATAAAATGTTTTATATTTTAAAATTTAGTAGGGAACAAATTTCCCGAGCACTGGAACTAAAGAAGCCTCATTTCCAGTAGATTCAAGTCTCTTGATTAATTGCCTTTTTAAACTGAATTATACCATTCTTTTCCTGACACCTCCTATAGCACTTCCATGGAAACATATGAGCTGCCAACCTCAGCTATATAAATAAGGTGACAGCACCAAAAATTATTAGGGGAAAACCCTGAAAACATTCATAGTGTGCCTCTCTGTCAAGTATGTTTGAAATAGATCATGGAATCAAGCAGTCCAGAGCTTCCATTCGTGCCAGACTCCTGAATTTTTAAAGCATGACAGCAGTATAAGGAATATCACATATTTTTGCCAAGATAAGAGTACCCAGCTCAAATCACCTCAGAACAGTCTGAGGCCTTGGAGAGGCTGAGGGAAACAGCTCTGCCCTCAGGAGAGGACATAGTTACCTTTCCCATCTGTGCAGGCCTAGGGCCCTGGGGGCGTTCTCAGCCGGCCTGCAATTCCAAAGGGATTCCTGRAAGTTTTTACAGGTTTTTCTAAGCTCTGGTGTAATGAACTCTCAGCTGAGTTCTCCTGCAGGCCCTGTGCTGCCTTGGGGGTCATTTCAGGTGTTCTGAACTGTGCAGGTTTCACCAGCTCTTTCTGGAAGGTTCCACCACAGGCCCAGCAGCACACAGGCTGAGGTTGGGAGTCCCTGAGACATCAGGAAACTTCCTCTTTGAGAGCTACAGCACTCCTGGCTGCTTCTGCCTTTCTATGGTGCCTTAAATTTGAGCTTTCATGTATTTCAGGTTCTGTGCTGCCCATGGGGGCAGTTCTGAGCTCACAGTCAGTGTCACTCAGCTCTGCACACAGCAGGGACACAAAACAAATCCTTTTCCTGCTGCACACCAAGGGCAACTTCCAGGCCCAAAAGCACAAACAAGGGTGGGCTGAAGGGAGGAACAAGAAGGATGGGACCTCACAACCTGAAGCTGTAACTGGACAATTAAACCCCAATATGCAAATGGACCAAAACTTATTAAACTGAGAGACCTTGTGACCAGTCAGCCATTTTGTGACAATTTTGGGTCCATTTTGTGACCATTTTGGGTCCACCTTGGGTGTAGCCCTGGCCAGGCTCTTGTCCTGCCCAAGGTGGATCCTTAAAGGCCTTTCAATAAATATCTACTTTATTCTCCAGCTCTGTCCAGTCTCTGTTCCAGGTCAGCCTCCTCAAGGCAGCACATAAGCTTTGTGTACTCCTCCCCTCTGGCCCACTGCACACTGCTTTATTTTTATTGTCCTTCCTCAGATTGAGTTTGTCAAATTACACTGGCTCAATAAACACCAAGATCAAATCACAGAAACAAAACCTTTTCTTCTGCCATGCTTCACCAGGCATCTCACACTCCATATTATCATTTATCCACAATGCCATGTCTTCTCCCAGCATTGAACTTTAATCTGTTTTTCCTATCACTCATTTGTCAATTTTACTCTACGCTCTTAATTCCTTTAAATTGCCTCAGATTTATCTAGCCTGGTTTCCAACTTCAGTCCATCCATCCTCTCACTGCTGTTTGTGTTTTCCATCAACAGYTCTTTACTGCTGTATTTCTCTCTACTTCAGAGCACTTACCACAGGGGATTTATCAAAATAAAATGATAGGTGTCATCTCGAAACACTTCACATTGCTCTTCAAAAACATCTAGGGACAGGMGTGCTAAAATCTTGGAAAACAGTTTATTTTTCATATAGACTCATAAAGTTTCAGTAGAAAGCCTCATTTACATTTGAAAAACTCCTTAATCCTGTAAAGATTTCAAAATACTCTCAAAATTGTCACAGGCAGTTCAGTCTCTGGTGCTGGTGCCTCCTGGTGGGCACAGAAATGTGTGAGATCCTTTAGGCACAGACTCACCTCAACTGCCTGGTAGCCAAATAGCATCCAATCCTACAACAAATAACTTTATAKGCCCTTGTGGGTATTATTTTGTGTTCTATTACATGGCTTCTGTCTCAGCCTGTCCATGGAWGGTGAATAGGTGGAACAGATTGAAAATATAAAGTATTGTTTGTTTTGACATGGTTTTCTTCCTGTGTAGACATTATTCTGGACTAACAAATGTCCAGGTAAAAGAGCATCTTCCAGCTGTGCAKAAAGTTCAACAACCATTTTTAAGAATTCTTAACATTCTTTAAGAATACCCCTTTCCTCATGGTGCTTTTTCAGTGATTTTAAGTGAAAAGGGACGTGAAATTTTATTTTCTCTGATTCTGCACTGAGAGAAACCTTAGCCAACAGAGATTCATTTCCAGGCTGATAGAGAAGCAGAGGGCTGGCTTTCTCCCACACAAGCTATGCACAAAAAGTCTCAGTTCATCTTTCCCTTCTCTTACCCCCAGCAACTGCACAATAACCTGCCCTGTGTCTTGTGTCTTCAAGACACTCAGTTTTGAAAGCTAAAAAACAAATACACTTTGCTTGAAACATTTTCTGGCAGTCTGGTTACTCTATTCACCTGTCAGTCTCTCTGTTCCTCCAGACCTATTTTAGCAATGTTTTGTCAAGCTTTTACTCCTTCCATATTGCCTCAAGCTGCTCAGCTGCTTGAATAAACCCAGTAAGAGACACAATGTACTAATCCCACCCCCAGGATTTCTATTTCCCCACACACAATACCCTGTCTCTGCTCTTTCTGGAGACCCTGATTCCTCCTTTTTTTTTTTTTTATTTTAAGGCCAAAAAAGGTGCATCTGACATATCCTCATATGTCAAATCTGACACAACCCTCACTGATTTGCAATGGGAGAGAGCACTGCTTCAGCTGAGCAACCTGCATGACCTTTTTGTAYTTCATTTCTGTCTGATTGATAAGACCTGCCATGGTGGCTCTTTGCTTCATATTTCCTGTGCAGTTAATACATCTCACAGGAAAAAACTATCATTTTATTAATTGATATCAGATATCAATAGAATCTGATATCAGATTGTACTTCAGTTCAAATTCTTACTGCAAATTTCATCTTCTCAACTACACATTCCCTTTTTAAAAAATGGAGTCCTCTTTTTGAAAATCAAACAACAAAAGTTCAAGACAAAAAATCAATGGTTTAAAGAGAAAATTGAGTCAAGCATGTCTTATTTTCTAAACCTAACATTATCATGCTTCTCCAAGGAGGACATAGGAAATATAAACACCTGTATTTCAGTGCCATAAGCAAAGAAACTACTAAAAGCACTTCAATGCATTTAGAAGCAATTGTTCACGGAGAAGATTAAGTTGAGCTTTGTGCAATGGCAAGAATTAGTGTGGRAGGGAAAAGAGCTCTTCTGTAGATATTCTGACAAAATCTCATTACAGAACAGAAAACTACAAGAGTAGATAAGATGAAATGATATTTTGGAAATTATAATAAGTGTTAGGGTACAAGTTCAGAGCACAATAGATAAGTACCTGCCAGGTGGTTAAGTCCTGAGGCTAACAGAGAAAACAGATAAGCTGCATTACAGAGAAGATTTGAATTTTCTTTAATGTTAACTTGCAATGAATCGACTTCAGCAGAATGATGGTACAACCATTACCACATATTTGACATACATACATATTATTTTGCTGAATGTGTAATCCATTACATAGAGGAGGAAGATAAAAAAAAACTGCAAAATTTTCTTCCTTGGCTTTAATATGAAGGAGCTCCCTAGAAAAGTATGAATTTTTACTTCATTTTAGCTGTGCCCACTAAAGCATCCTAGAAAGTGCATTGAATGCCAGAGATGCTCTGCTCTGACAGGCTCTGCAAAAACAGCAGAGTAAATCCCTTTGAGCTACTGCTCTGAACAAAGCAGAARAAGCCTGAAATCCACATGCAGAAAAGAGAAATAAGGCACTCATTTCATGCCCTAATCCCTACACTAAGGCAGAGCCATGCCAAATCACAGGCAGAAAGAATGCTAAAAAATACCTGTAGCTCTGATTCTAAAATTTATAATGTAATKCAGGAATTGCAAAAGATCTGAATCACAGGTCAAATGGAATTATAGGGACTTAGTTTTCCACCTTATTCCTCTGGAAAGGAATTTTGGAAGAAAAAAATAGGATTTCTCTGAATCTTTTCTATGATATATCAAATTTTGGGCCCCTGAATTCTCACCAAGTTATGTTTCAATAAGGAGAAGGAAAATGAGAAAAAAAAATCYTGTTTCTGAAGTTAACTCTAGCTCTGAGATGTTGGTTAAAAAATATAGGGCAGATGGAGGAATGGATTTTAATATTATCTYCAACTATGAGTTCAGAAAAAAATGACATTCTAGAGGTCTGGACTTTACTTCTTTCTCAGTTCACCAGGAGGTCCCACATTAAATGCTTCCAGAAATTGAAATGAATACATCTGCAGCTTCCCAGTGTGTGTTTTAGTTCCCTGTGGACACTRCACTTCACAGCTTGTGACTCTAAAACATTCAAGCTTGAACAGGACTGGTTCGCTTAACTTTTACAAAAAATTCTTCCAAAATATCACACCACCTTGCAAGGAATTAAGCTTCAGATTGTTTTTAATAAGAAAGTGCTGTTGTCCTATTTTCTGGGCAGGCAAAGTAAATCACCAGGTTTAAGCACCTTTTTTCCCCCCAAGGCCTAGCAAWAAAGAAAAAACAAAGTATTCTCATTTCCAGTTATACATCTCATCTACTGGAACCTTCCTGCTTTGTTGTGGGTTGCCCTCTTTTACTGGTGCAGAAGAAGCAGGGGAAAAAAAAGCATCACTCTCACAACTAAAACTACTTCACGTGCCACACCCACCACACTTCAGCATAAATCAAAGACATTTCYCTTCCTCCTGTGAAGTTGTGAGCCAGTGCAGGAGATCAGTGCTCTGCCTGCCCTGCCCTCACTCTGGTGTGACATCCACCACCATCCTCACTTCTGCTGCTCATCCAACCCCCACACAAGACTTTTTTTAATTAATTCCAGTGTCCTAGCCAAATCCCATTTTAGCTGGTTGCATTCAGTCTGCCTAACAGGCCCCCTGTGGTTTTCAGGTTGTTCTTCACTTTTCTGCCCAAAGATTTGTGCAGCTGTCTTGTGCAAAAGAGTATTTAAGGTTTTTAAAAGGGGGAGTCACTCTCAGGTCCGACACAGACGTATTACATTCCCTTCTCCTTTCTCTAGACTGACTCAGAAATGAAGACCATACKGACAGCATTATATTTTCTGTTTGCATCCTAAGCTTTTAACACTGTTCATCTCTAAAAAGTCAACATGGTAAGGGATGCAATTTCCTGATAAAGTAATAAAGAATAAGTACCAACACAAGACCTGAAAGGGACATCATTTTCTGCTGGAGCCTTTAGCTGTAACACCTCAGCAAAAGCTCTGRTCAGGAAGAGCAGCAAGAAAAGTTTAACTGAATTTTCTTCACACACTGCTAAAAGATTAGTATTGACCAAGACGTGGTCCGCCACACAAAAAAAAGTGTCCTGAGGATGAACTGTGAGATATTTAATTAGAGCAGGCCCAAACCAGAGCTGTTACTGATTGAAACCTGAAAAAAACTGTACATTATTGAAGTGTTCTCAAGGTTCAGGTTGACCAGTGAGTCGTGACATGGCTGCATCCCCTGCTGCCACACAGACACAATAGCCAAGCCCACACATACTTAGTGACCAGCTGCTCATGCACCACTTGGTCACTCATCCGAGAAGGAAATTCTTCAGTCAKTGCCACAGATTCCAAAATTTCAGGAAGCTGCACAGCTGGCTTTGCTCCCACCACCTCAGTCTGTTTCTGTTGGTATCAGATAGAATTAGTAATGAACTTCTTCATACTCCAGCTCTGYATTGGAGGGGATTTTGATGCTACAGGCTGCTTCCAACTCCTTGGGTGGCTCTCTACATGTTCCCTCAGGCTTGGCCAGCTTAGTCCAGCACTGCTTTCTTCTACTGCTTTCTGCATCTGTCCACCAATTTTGCTTCTTTGGATCAGCAGGCTGATTACAGACAAGGGGGATGACCAGGACTTTCCCTAAAGGCCGTTGCTTAGTAAAGCACAGGAACTGAACTTCGTGCTGCATCAAATTCCCATCAAAACCAGAGCTAAACACATACAAATGTGCTTGGGYTGGCACATTAAAAAAAAGAGTGATATAGGAAACATCACATTACATTTGAAACGCTTTTCTTAAACTGAAGGAGACTACATGGGAAAAGGGGCAAGYACCTAACTCTGCACAAGGAATCCTTTACACCTTTGGCAGACTTCCATGTCTGCCATCAAATTGTATTTGGATAATTTCTTTTTCTGGTAGCCACTGTTTACTACAGCTGTGTCTCTCCTGATTACCAAGTGAGGGGTCTCTCCTCCTAAAGCACTGCAGTGTAAACGTGCACGGTGTGATTTGCTCCCTCACTGTGTTTCAGGAGAATCCAGGAATTTGGGAACTGTTATGCTGACCGTGGTGAAGTGTTGTATCCTCGTAGGATCAATAGGTTTCACTGCTGCAAAGATGTGACAGCTCAGCCTTTCCATCACAGCAAACTTCAATCTAAGGAACCATCTGTTATTTTGCACTCTGACATCCTCTGGGTTTGMACACATTTCCCTCAAGCCTTGGTACAAAACAAGGCATAGCAAGATACAGCATTGCCTGGTAAGTTTATTACTTACTTGTAGTGTAATGTTTAAAGCAGTTAAATAAATTTATCTTCTAGTGGTCCTGTATTCAACTTGTGAACTACTCTGAGATGTGTGCTCTGGCCATGACAAAAAATATCTCCACGTGCCTCTGTTCAGCACCCTCAGCATCACATTCCTTGCCGTTTCTGCAGCCTTGCTCCTCTTCAGCCAGAACAGRCATCAGAAACTCCCACTGAAATTCAGTGCTGTGCTTGCAAGGCTCCAGCTCAGCACCACAAAGCCAAATAGCCACAAGCCTACACTGACCACAGCAGAAAACAAGCCCAGAGCACCAAGATCATTTTGTGACACTGAGGAAGACTTTTTAAAAGCCCACGGTATCCTGACAGTCTGATGTACAATATTCTGAGCAGYGGTAAGAAACAGACTCCTTCACTAACACAGGCTGCCCTGTGGACCTGCAGCCAAATCTGAGATGTGCAGGACAAGATTTGTTTCCTGCTGCTACCCCCAGAGAGGGCRAACAGGTTCTCTTGCAGATGAATGTGAGCAAAAACTGCAGGATGAGACACACAGCTGTGAGTCAGAGGGATAATTTCCAATGAGCTGCTCAGTTTCTCACAGACAACGCTGGCTGGCACAGAAATTAGGCATCACAGGAGCATACTCTTCAAAACAGCATGGATGTGGCTTATTTTCATTAGGTTTAAACAACCCATGACTGTTTAACCTGTGGCTTAACTGCACTAAAGCCACACTTCTGTCATATTCTGTTGCCTCATTTAAAAGCCAACATCTTGTTTTCTGTGATAAACACAAGTCGTGGGGTTACTGCACCAACAAATTGCTAAAAACATTCAGTTTGCTTCGTTTTCTTTCACTGCTTTTAAACTCTACTGCCAGCTGGTCAATGAAAGTATTATTTGTTCCTTGACAAATTGTGAAGTCCTTTCAAGGCTACATTTCAAAAAAAAATCATTCCCAGCACAAATTGCTTTCAAGTCAATTACTCGACATTTATTTCCCTTCATGAGTATCCAAAGAAATGCACTGGGTTTGGACAAAAGATGCTGCATGTCAAGATCAATTTGCCATCTACAATGCTTTCATGTCTATTCTCCTGTGACTCTCCTTTAGTTTAAGCACTGAATTTCTCTTGACTGCCTTAWCCAATCCCCTAGGATGCTCATTTGCAGAGGGGACTGCAAACTTGGCAGTCTTTTATTTGACACTCCTTATACTGCTATAGAAAACAGATGTAGCCCATTTCACTCATAAGCAATTAAAAATATCCATCTAGGCGTAATGTGTCTTTTTATTTCCCCATGAAAACATGGAGTAAGTAGTTCTGCAGCTGCCCCATCATCTGTGTGGCACCTCCACAAGGATGTTTTGCAGCTTGGCTTATTTTCAAGGACTACTGCATTTAATAACAAAGTGTCATAACCCTGGTGTCAACACACAAGAATGTGGCTGCTCTGATCACTCTTGCTATAATCTGCTACAACTTTCCATAATAAACCCGCTGAAATGAGTTTTTCTCTTTACACCTGGTAAAGAATGGTCCTTTTCACAACCACAGAGCTGATTTCTTTGGTGCTATCCACAAGATTTTTTTTCAAAAGTGTGTCCATGTTCCCCACCCCAGCAGACAAGTGCAATCTAAGGTTTGCAATCCAAGCACTTAAAGAAGTAAATTCGGGGAGTTCCCTTCCTTGAAGCTATTGCTATGGAATTCCATATAGGAGCTATTTTCCTCCTCCCCATTGCCAGGTCTACCTAGAAACTGTTCTCAGAGCTGTGTGGAGAAACCAGATATTATCCTTTATTATAGWGGTTAACAGGTACCATGCTGGGGGGTTTTACTCGGGAATGTGCATCCTGATAGTCTGCCCAGAATTCCTGTAAAGAGCTGCACACACAAACAAAACTCTCCTGGATATACAAATATCCATTCCTGGAGTGCCCAACTGCCTTTGGCCTCTGCATTCAGCATCGTGGTTTGTGCTTCTTGTGCACCTTATCCTCCCATCTGTTCCTCAAAGCAGAACAGCAAAGCAGTGCCAGCAGAGTCAGTGACTTCTGCAACATTCTTTTCACTAAAACACCTCCTAGAGCAGGTCCACAATAAATATTACCTATAACAAATACCACCTGCTTAGGAAAATAAGATTCCACAAGCAGGAAAATACTCAATAGACAAATAATAATAATAAAAAAGAAAAATTCAAATGTCAGTTCTTTCCAAAGTCGGTTCTTTCAATAATAAGATCAAACAATACCTCTTGGTCTTTTGGGTTTGTTTTTTTTTTTCAGTTTCTGGAAGCAGATAATAATGTTTTCAGGGTAGTAGTCTTCGAATAGRCAGCTTAATATAACAATACTAGCCTAAAGAAGATTTTTTTCCTTCGTGGAAGTCCTAGCAATTGGCTGGATTCAGTAGGGACCCTGAGGGAAACAAATAGGAGTGTTGTTAGGACATAAACCTGTTATCAGTCATGGGGAATCCCTGATGACTGTGTTTTTGTCTTTAGCCATAGTAGACAAGTGTGAGGTATAACTGAAAATTACAATACTCCACCTACAAGTACCTAGGGAGTCTAAGATACTACAAGACTAAACAAAATTTTAAAAATTAATTTAAGAAAAAGAAAACAACAACAATTACAGGRTGAAGGGGCAGCTTCTTGTCCCTCAAAGTACAGAAAGAGTGAGCTTAAATAAGGACCCTGGGGAAAAAAAAAAAGGTGAGGGCAGGGTTAGAAAGGCTGGAGGGTCATCAGGCCTTAAGTGTGGCTCATTAGACCCTCAATAGCTTCTTAGTGCCATCAGGGGTTTGAAATCCACACAAAATCTCTGCAAAATTGTAAGGCTGACTCATTAATGGAAGTGTAAGTTTGTGAGAACCACACAGGGAATCTGCTTTGCTGCTGCATGAGAGAATATTTAAAGAGATAATATACGTGGCAATAATTTCATTTTGTGCTAGATCTGGCCATTCATCCCTTCCTGCTTTATAAGAACTGTGTTCAGAGAAAACTGCGCTGTTCAGTGCTCCAGTTTACCGATACAGCATTTCAATGGCTCTTCAAAGCACTCACAGAATTCCAGCTGAGTTTCTTCAGATCGCCTGGGGGAAGTCTCGGTGGTGCCCTKCATTGACAGGCAGCCTGATACAAACTCTGGGCTTTGTGAAGTTCTGGTTACCGTAAGGAGCCTTGAGGTCGTTGCTGRTATCTGCTGTGCACACACACACTTGTAAAGTCAAATGAAAAGCAGCAGCTGCAGAACATTCCGTGGTTACCACTGAACGTGTTTGCCAAAAATTGCTATTCCATCAGTCAGGCTATYCCCTTCCACACAGCAATCCTGCCTCCCTCAGTGAGTTTTCAAGTTCTTTTTGGAAGGCTTCCCTTTCTCGGCACTGAGTATTTCTAGATTAGTTTAAGGTCCTGGAGGAAAATGAAATTTAATCTGTTCAAAAGCTTCACACTTACATAGTTCCTCAAGAAAGAAAAGTCMAATGTTAAGCTCTTTAATGTGATTACTGCTTAGAACCTTTCCTTTATTTTTAAGTGTTGACATGATTCCCAGATAGCTCTAGCGAAAATTTTGTTTAAGAACTCTATTGTGTTGTGTTTCAAATTCCTACCAAAAYATTCCAAATTTCTGAGTTCAGTTTTTCCTTATGTTGCAATAGCTCATCAAGAAACAATAAATTTTACAGAAAAGTGAACTGTGTTATCATGTTCTGAAATAGCTGTGGGTATTTTCCAGCTAACTCTGCTGCTGACAGCATCAGAGCTTCCTCTGTTCTCCCTCTGTGTCTGAGCTCTTTGCTCTGGCTGAGAAATAAAACAGTCAAAGCAGCCAAGTAAAACTTCAGTACAACCTGAAATGGCTTTGCAAATTTTAATAGGCTGCTAAAAGAGTGCTTTCCAACGTGTTTCATACTGGAGAATATCTGATCCTGTCTCTCACACTACATGAAAACAGGAGCACACGTCACCTCTCTGAGCACAGCTTCCGGGTTTTTATAATTGACATTTTCCAGCTGCTGATGGAGTATGCTCAGATTCTGTTACTTGAGGCAGTCTCTAAACATCCAGATTTTGTTAGAGATTTCTGTGTTACAGGATTTAGTTAGATTTTTTTTCATGGCCTTTTACTCTTCATAGTCAAGAGCATTTTAGACGACTGCAGTATGAAATGTAATCACATATCTATCCACCTTTGCTTTAACACATTGAGTACTTAATAAGCTCCTTGCTGTCAAGCTCTTATCACTCATGATGTATTCCAGCTGTCTGAACATACAAATTTCATATACAATAACCAGAGAAAATTCAGACCTTGATGAAACCACATTCTTTGCAGTTATAGTAACTTTAATAGCTAAAGACAACTGGTGGTACAGCTGAATGCATCATAAACCAAATAGCTCCCTTCTCCAGTTAACCAAACAGCTCCTTCCTCCCCCTCCAGTAACTGAAGAACAAATTAYCAATAATAGGCAGATGGCCATTAGCATAATCCATAAAGCCAGAAGACATTACAGTACTTTGTATCTATCAACACTGATTAGCAGCATAACGTTTAATTAGCCCCTACGAAGAGAACAGTGAGTAACAGGGTAGGGATATGACAAAGGAAATGGGTTTAATAATCTACTGGATGTTTTTCAAAGTGAAATCATTTCCAGCTCATAGGCTCTTCAGCAAGGGGTGCTTTAGCAAGGATGGGTTCAGAATGTGCACGTTGATCAAAACATGGAAAATTACAAGTTTTCACAGACATAAATTTATCTAAAGTATTAGAATCGGAGAAGAAATAATCTAGTATGAGCTGATCTGATTCTAGGTTGCTAATAAAGAAGCAAATTAAGAGAGAGAGGAATTCTGTGGCTGTAGGAAGAACAGGTTGTATATTAAAGCCTGGGAGCATTGAAAATGTTTCCTTGGATTTAGTCCAACAAGCCTTTGACAATTCCACTTTCACTGGCCTTCATTAAACCAAATATAAATTTATATCTAATTATATAAACACCAGCTTGAAGTCTAAAAACAACAAAGCATAACAGCTTAAGACTCAAATATTTATTAAGTAACACAGAAAAAAAACCAAAACCCAGTGGTTTAGCTTTGGCAGTGTCCTGTCTCAAGTCCCTTTTTTAAAATAACAATAAATAAATAATATAAGTAAGTTATTTTATAAACGTTGAAAGATACATATTAGATCACACAATATTTCCAAAATATCTTGTATGTTTGAGGGGAAAAATTTGAGCCCTTTAGCACAGAACACACAGAGAAGGCAATGACTATCATTTCATCTCTGAATTCAACAGGGAAAGAAGAGAATGAGAGAAGATAGAAGGGCATCATTTTTTATATATATATTTGTGTATCTTAGTTAATATTTCAGCATTTTACCATTCTTTCCATTGCAATCCCTTCCCCTCTCAGGTTATCTCAATGAGAAAAGAAGCACCAGCAGGGCTGCCCATAGCAGAGGTGAAATTGTACCACAGGCACAGGGGCAGAGATGTGGCACCAAAGGCAAAAYTGTGGCAGTTCCTGCAGTGCAGTGGTGTCAGTCTGCTGCCATTTGCTGTCCTGAGTGCACAGCTGCAGAAAAACCTGCAATAAAACCAGTGGCTGGGCATCTGAGGAGTTTTCTTTCCTCCTCTGTTGAGGATTGTTATTAGCTCAGTGGAGAATGGGAGAAAGGAAGAGCTGGGGCAGAACAGTCACTCAGATTTGRGCAGGATAAGAAACAGAAGGAAGTTCCTGGAGCTGACAGTGACACTGACAGGAGCCTGAAAAGGAAATCCAGAGTGGTGCGTGCCACCCTTTGATTCAAAACAGACAGCTCCTGGTGTAGGCAGTAAATCACAGGAGAACAACAATGTTCCATGTGGGAACATCCACCTCAAGAATCCTTTTTCTATTAAGCATGCAAGTGAAGGAGATAAACACCTGTACAAAAAAACTGACACAGAAACCACAGACACATCAGGGGACTGGAGCAAGGCAGATCAAAGCAGAAGGGAGATACATTGTCAGGGCAGTGATGAATGCCTCTCTGAACGGCACCACCTTCATCTGCCTGAACACATCCCCACCTGCYACTGGAGCAAACAGCACCTGGGGACAAGGTTGCATKGATGSAAATTGCATCAAATTGTGCAATCCRCCCCAACAAAAACATTTGGGAGGGAAATATTGCTGAAGTAGTTCAAAAAACAAATAGGATTTCATATCCCTTCACCTTTTTCACAACAAGGAGAGTCTTCGGACAAGTAATTTCGGTATTCCAGATGAGAAGTGCAGGACTTCCTTTTCTCCCTACTTAAAGAGAGCTTAGGAAAATTGCAAGTCACAATGTTTTTCAGCTTCATAAAGCTGTTTCATTAACTGTGCCCATCTCAGATGAGTCTCAGCTAAGCCTAAATTAKCAGCTTTACCAGATTAAAAAATGTTCTTCTCGAATGCATCTCCTACCTTTCTGCCCCTAGAGGCCTCGGTGCAAAAGGAAAGGAAATGTAGCCTAGAGACTGTAAGGTCTTCTCTACCTCTCAGTTATTTTATTAAAAAAAAACTATTTATGGTTGCACTGTCCCTTTGCCTACCATGCTGTACAGATGTCCAGGAAGGAATGCAATTCAAATCTACATTTTGGTGTAAAGATAATGGCCTTGGCTGGGCTGCCTGGGTATACCAGGGTGCTTTTATACTGTTCATTCCTTTAGTACTAGATTAAYTGAATACAGAAATAGGTAAGTTTTATGGATTTATCTATGTTTGGCTGTTCTCTGTTCATCCTTTCCCTTTCTATGCTGTGGACATCTCCCCTCCCTAATTCAACAACTTCCCTCATTTTGATAGAACAAAGTATACAAAGTAACGCAGAGTTCAAGTGTGCTACATCAACCTTTCACGTGATTCCATTGCTTGGCAAAACCACAGCTTGCACTGTCRTTTTGCATTTTAATATGCAAATATGTTTTCCAATTAGTCACAGCAAATTAACTGCCCTTGTCCTAAGCAAGGACAGTGCCATTGGCCTCGCTGTAGCATTYCATCTTGTGAACCCTTAGCTGAGAGTTCAGGTCTAATTAAGCAAAATCCACTTGGATGGAAAGGTGCTCACTTGCAGGGTGCTTAGAGAAATCCTACTTGAAAAGATTCCTTTCGGAGAAAACACAAGTAAATATGGACATAAACTTCATCTACAAATCAAATCCTGCTTTAATCCAGATATCCCCAAAGGTTTTGCTGCTGCTGCACACAAGGCATCGATTTCATACAACACTCAATCACGACTCCAAGATCAATATACAGCACAATAACTGCCCCGTCAAAGCTCAGCATGATTGCAAAGACTGGTGTTCTGATGGGGACAGAAACATCACAGAATTTTACAGTYCCTCTGATCAGGAAGACAGCCCATTTATTGTCATTGGAAATCACTGGACCTCTCGGCATGGAAATGGCACAGTATTGTCAGGTGGGTTTGGTTACAAAAAAACTGGGATGAGAATGACTTTCAGCCTTCTATAAGGTCACCAAGACCTCCTGAGGATCAAGAAGTGACAGGAACTGTGCTGAACCACTTGGCCTCTCAACCATCTTCTGTGAAATTTGACTGTATGATTATGTCTTAGTCAARTTAAGTATTAACACCAAACTCAACATGTTGTCATATGAATCAAATCACATTTTTCCCTTAAACCYGAGTGAAATTAATTCAGTTATTTCTTTTGCTTTAAATGTGCAATTAGCAGAGACATTTTTCYGTTGCTTAAATGACAACTTCAATCCTCACGTTTGACACAAAAGTTGACATATTTTTAGACAATAGAATTCGCTAGAACATTTCAAGTGGTTTTGAGAGTGTGGTAATTGMAGATCTGATGGTGGTGCAAAATCAAATACAAGAATAGTAAATGTTGTACCTGGATAATCTGAGGGAAACAATGTCTCATGTCTTTCTGCCTATGCCAGTTTTGAACGAGTGCATGTCAGTAAAACATCTGTCTTATTAAATCCTGTGCTGGAATACACAGCCAGGCTTAGCTTGAGGTTTCCTGTGGAAATTAYGCCTGTGCTAGCAAGAGTTTCAATGCCCTAGAATACCCTCTGCTCTTGGCATCTCGAGCAGTTGTTTTTCTCAGGTAGATTACTTTAGATTTGCCTTACCAAGGCCAAAAGAGAGAAAATAACTCTAAGGAGTGGGAAAGCAACCTTAGCATATTTTGTATGCTCTGTGTCACCCAGAGCTTGTGTGGGTTTTTAAACAGTGTGTTAACTCAGAGTAGATGAATCAGCCTGAAGATGGCAAGGGTTTGAAAGCACAGCAAGAGCTGCCAGGTCTGGCCTCTCTACCTCACCACAATGACTTTTTGAAGCTGCATTTTCAGGGGAYAGGGAGGAATAACTTGACACTGACCATRATACAATTGTCAAAATCCTCCTACTGCACACAGAGTTATTACTGGACTGCAGGATAGGCAGAGGAAGAGCAAAAAGTGSTGCTTATCAACATTCTTATCAACTTATTAATCTGTTCTCAGTTTAGTGCCATTTGCTGTCTTTCAGCCATCCCCAGAACCACAGTGCTTCAACAGGTAAAATCCCATTTTGGGGGATGTGTTGATACCTCTGTGTTAACAACATCTAAACCAATATATATCTTTTATATGAGCTATTTTTATCAAATGAGGCTGCCAATATTCTTGTGCTGCAATTCCTTAAGTTACAGTTGTGTCAATTCCAGGAACAGCTGAGAGTTTCCAGCTTCGCTAAAATACACAAACAAATGCACTCTCATCTCTCCGTACCCAGCTGTAAGAAAGCAAAATAGAAAATGAAACCCTTTCCTTTGAGTAAAGATAAAAGGTTTTACTGTTAACAAGGAGAGAATTAGAGCTGCTTCAAACCTTAATATTAAGAAAAGTGTATTTTTCAAAACAGGCTGTCACTCAGAGTCACCAAACCTGGCAGATGGTCATGTAAGAAGTGCAACTAACAATGAAATGGGAAATATTTCCACCTGACTTCCAAAACAGAGCTGATTAGGCACCAACTAGGTAGGATTTCTATCAGCAAGGTGTGTATGTTTGTGGCCTATTAATAGAGAGCACCTGCAGGCATTGTCATCATCACAGGACACAKTTAATGAGACACAGTAATGACACAGAGAAAGAAAACTAAATTTTCTACACATCCAACTTTCAGCAGAATGGCAGACATGCTTCATGGTACTGGAAAAAAAGGCCTCTGAAAAACGTGCTGCTAAGAAACGGGAGGAGGAAAATGATGCACAGGAAATTCCACCTAAATATAAGGATTTGTTTACTGTACAGTGAACTAGCACTGGAACAGACTGCCCAGAGAGGGTATGGAGTCTCCTTCACTGGAGATATTCAAGATCTCACAGTCTGGACACAATCCTGTGCTCTGGGATGACCCTGCTGGAGCAGGGAGGTGACACCAGGTGACACACCGTGGTCYCTTCCCACCTCAACCAGCCTGTGATCCCTCAGCATTTATAAATAGCCTGAACAGGAGAAGATGGACATCCCAAATATCTGCTTTCTCTTGCAAGAATCCAGACAGCTGATGTCTCTCCCCTGGAGCCTGGCAAGGGACAAGAAAGATTTCCAATTGCATTTTGGCAGCTTGGCTCTTTGGTAACTGGAATGTGACTTTCACTGGCCCCCAGCCAGAGCTCATTGGAGTCASTGGGAATCTTTCCATTTGCTTCAGTGGCCTTTGGATCAGCTCCATATTAGCTTTCAGATTTGTTCTTATGTTTCAGATAGATCTGGCATTTATTTTCAAGGGCACGGTGTGTGAACAATAGCCAGTTTGCTGACTGCAATTTCACATAATTTACCGTGATAGTAATTACAAAAATCTTTCCCTTCTTGGTATTGCTTATACTCGTATTAATCAAAGAGTAAACTAATTTGGGTTACCCATGTAATAAATTACTTGCCAAAGAAAAATTAGCTGAATTCTTCATGYATTCTTTTAACAGAACATTTAATTGGGAATGGTTTGGTATTTTAGACATGAAGATGTGAGCTGAAAAGCAGTGGTTTTGTAGAACTATAACATGTATTTACTATAGAACTATAACATGCAGAGATTAAATGGCTGTAAAGAACACATAATATTTACTGTAATAATTTACTGCAACTGACTGTAATACTTCAGGAATGATCTGTATTCCCAGCCTAGACTGCAATTGGAATTATTTTCTAGAACAGTGTTAATGTTCTCAAAATATGCTGTCACTRTTTTATCATTTCACCCATAAAACTCACCCATTAATTTGTTTAGTGCTATTAAATGTGTAAACATTTCTTTAAATAACTGACTTGGTAACAACTGACAACATTGGATGGAAGAACACAGRGTGATTTTGCCATGTCAGATATTCCAATGATCAAGAAATTAATATAACTAAAATAAAACCAAAAACATGTTTAGTGAAGGGATATCTCTGTGCAAGAGGAGAGTAGAGCCAAGAGGAGCGAGGTGGGAGCCTCAGGTGGGCTCTGCCAGGAATTTTGGAGTCAGAATCCTCACCAGGGAAGGTGCAGATGGCAGATTAGCTCACTTGGACCATGAGCAGCCCTCCAACTGAGCAAGCTCATTCTGGTTCATTTGGAAAAGGAAGGACTCCTAAAAACAAGCTGTGAGGAGCTGAAAACCTTTAGCTGGAGAAGGGTGATGGGGCACAGAGGAGAGCTACCACAAAGCAAAGAAAAACTACTAAAAAAGGAGGGGAAAAAAACAGACAAAAGAAAAAAACCCACAACTCTAAACAAACCCGAATGGTCAAGCCTTTCCCACTTTAAATACTTGTTCCAGCCCTTACACTACTCATGCCTGTAACAAAGTGGGGCGTTTATTTTAACTCAGATCAGCTCATTAGCCCTTCTTCAGACCATGCCCTACTTCATCACGGATGCCAAAATACATCCCAGATTTAAGAGCATAATAAGATACAACGGTTGTCCCAAAAAAGAAAAAGGCTGAAGGTTAGTGAAGAGGTAAAATTCCTTGTCCACAGTGACTCAGTGGCAGAGCTGACATAGGAAATCCTGTTTTTCTAAGTCCAACTCCGGACTGAATACAGCAGCAACAC
Source organism: Mixornis gularis (assembly GCA_003546035.1). Lineage (NCBI taxonomy): Eukaryota > Metazoa > Chordata > Aves > Passeriformes > Timaliidae > Mixornis > Mixornis gularis. Next base: position 1,276,689 of record QVAJ01000061.1, on the reverse strand, counting down.
AATTATTGCAGTGGCTCAGGTTACAATTTGGCTTGGACAAAGCTGAGAATAATAAGAATGTATTACATTATAAGACACAGCAGACAGGACAGATACATTTATTTTCCAGCTGTTCAATTATTTATACAAAGCATAAGAAGTGGGTCACAAAAAGCCTGATAGTTGCCAAATTGCAGTTCCTTTCCCTATTTATAAGTGGGAGCAATGTTGGCAAACTTTCACGTTAAGCAAAGCATCCCTACTTTAGAAAAAACTTTATTGGAAAAAAAAAAATATTCCAGAGGATAGAAAAAAGATCTACTAGACATCTCTGCCACTCTATAATTCACTTTTAGCCTCACTGCCACTTCTCACAATACCACTATTAGATCATTATCAAGTTAACAAACTTTTGGAGTATGTTTCTTAAATAATTGTGTGCAGTCATCCACAAGAAATATGTCACAGTCTACATGCTGATCTACCCAACCATTGTCAAGTATCGAGTTTCATGACTCCAACATAATCTGCTACAGCTGAAAATATTTTCCATTTTGAAGGTAAATATGATGCCATTAATTTGAATTCAAGTCAAATTCAAGCTAAAATACTGGGGAGTGCGTTGTGCAGAACAAAAGAGCCATTTAGGAAACAAGTTTTTGGATCCTTTCCAAATGAAACAAATAACCTTTAGCACTATGAACATGAACTTTCTAAGCAATAACTTTGCCTGTGGTTTGGATAAACCATTGAAATAACAACATTAAAATGGCACTGGCACATTCAGAAGCCGCCATTCTCCATGCTGCTCACATTTCAGACTCTGCTTCAATGAAAATCTCCTGTGCTTTTATGATAGATCCACCCCGTTCTCTGCCTGCTATTGACACGCTTCTGAAAGTCAGTTTGATGAAGTCAAACACCGAGGAAAGAACTTAGGAACATACACAGAGAAAGAATAACCCAAGCAGCACAACCTGACCACCATAAAACACCTCACAGCACATGAACAGGAAGGAAAAGTCAATTTTCTTTCACTGAAAGCTCCACGGTTCCATTTTTTACATTGATTTGTACCAAGTTGCACRTCTGGGATATGAAATTGATTTCTGCCTTTCAGAAATTCAGCTGTTTCTCAAAAATTCATTAATTCAATTTGAGCAAAATAGAAATTTTTCAATAAAATTGAAGACCTTGGGAGAAAAATCACAAAATATGTAATATTGTAATAAGAGTTCTTCTTTAGGTAGATCTCACAATTCCCAGTTCCTTCTGATCAAATTCTAGCAGCATAAAACCCAAAGTTTGAGACTGTTTAATCACCAGCTCTCAAGGATCTAAAGAATGTCATCCACGATATTATTGAAATGTCTCCCTGGGTGTTTTCCTAAAGTTCACACTTCTGATGACTTTACACATTATCATATCCCTACGGTAAAACAGAGACTGACTAAAACCTATAATTTCTTCATTAAATAACGGTTTCCAACCTTTATTTAAAATAAAAGGTCTTATCTCAKCAAGCCATGTTGCACACCCACCAGGCTCCTGTTCCTGAGCCACGTGACATGGGAGAACAGCAAAGTCAGGAACTGTGACTGATCTTCATCAAGGAGTGCCCAGAACTGGCAGCATCTCAGCACTCAGACCACAGTTCAATTTACACTTTTGGCAACTATTTCCAGGACATTCTCCAAATTATTGCTGCTGTCTTTGAGCCAAGGTGCCTCTTAGCACAGAGTCAGTGAACCTGGACACTGGATTCTTTCCTCCCTGAAAAAAAACAAATCACAAACCACTTTCAGTGCRCCGCTAATGGCCACTGAAAAAACAGTTTCTTCAGGGTAATGTTTTCACAAACTTCATCGACTGCACTAAAGGTGTCACTGCCTTGCATAATCCTTTTTGATGAACAGCACAGGGAACCACTGCTGTCAGTGAGCAGCCACTTTAATGCTCAGTGTGGAGCACAGCAACCTTACAGGAACTTGYAGCCAGTTATTTGCTGACATCTTCAGAAATACGTGGGATACTGTCCTTGATATTAAATCATCTAAGACCTTTTTTTTTTTTCCCTATGGTGCACAATTTCCTGGCTGTCAGGGATGTCTGAGAAAAAGTTGCTAAAAGTATTCAGCAATAACCTTGTTGATAAACTCAGCACTCAAAGGAGAGTTGCACAGTTTTATAGTGCAGCGTAGAAACTGGAATCTTCTTTTGTCTCTTGGCTTCAGTCTATGGACAACTTGTACCCCAATAAAACAACAAACTGCACAAGTGTCTTTAGGAGGCCTYCTTTTGACTATCAAGCATAAACTAATCTAATTTTCCAAATGGAAGAACTCCAGCAGCACTSAAAATTCTTTAAATGATAAGTTTATGGTCACACATGCTGCTCTGGAGTATGAAATTCCAAGCCCAGTCCACTCTTCAGCTATCTCTAAATATTTCCTCCATGAGGGGCTAATAATCCCCCAGTCTGCTGGCAGAGCCAAGGATGGTGCCTCAAGATATTCTTCCAAACATATAATTATAAACAGAGCAACCAAATAATTTAAAGTGGTTAAGGTAACCTGGATCATTTTCATAGAATCAGATCCAGGTCTCAGTTATAAATCCATTTCTGTCTTCAGAGAAGAAGGGAGGCACAAGAGCAAGCACTCATCAGCACTGCTCACCATGATCTATCCAAGGCAGTATTTGTGAAAATCTCAGGCAACAGGGATGTAATTTTACTTACAAGTGCAAATGTTGCTGGACTGGAGCCTCAGCTGTCCACAGAATAAGTAAATAACAAAGTGAACTGTTGCGGGGTGAAGCTGGGCATGTCCCAATTTAGGAACACTGGAGAGAGAGGCTCCGGAGGCAGSAGTTGTACAAARCTSTCTAATTATCTTTATTTTGACTCCAATATTTATAGATATGTACAGAGGTCAAGGGATTGGCAACASAGGTCACCACCCCGTCGACCTGGATGGTGGAYASCACCATCAATCAATTCTTCTCTCACAGGAGAAGTATGTAAACATTCTAAGAATAGACATTATTTACATCAGGCTRCRTGTGAACGTTCTACAGAAAGAGAAAGAACAGAAAAACTCAGGCAACAGTGAACAGCGTGGGGCAAACATCAGAAGTTTATGGACAGCTCTAGTCCCTGAGAAGGCAAGGCAGTCAGCACTGAGAATCAATTCCACCTCCTTGTGTTCAGGTGTTAGGAGGCATTTGAAACCTGCATGTTTGAGAGTTCAAATGCATGTATCTAAACCACTAAGAGAAAAAATGACACCACTGATCACAATGGTACATGAAATACTTCCAAATTAATGGAAACCCCATGAAAATCTGAAGTCTTCTCCATATAAGAAACRATTTCTAGCAAGTTATAGATGATATCACAATAAAACCAACCAACAGTCTGGAGAAGGCATGAAAATTAAACATAAAACGTCTTTAAAGTACATTATTAGGTAACCTGCCTGCAGCTATACAGAAGGATCTGATGATCTCAATACAAGACAAACATTCATGGAAGACACAGCCACGTTCACCATGGAGATCTGGGAGTTACTCATACTGAGAAGGATCTCTCARCACAACACACTGAATGATTTACCTCAAATAGAAATATTCATGTGAAGAGTTTTCAGAACMAGTGAACAGTAACAAATTGCCACAAGCAGATGGTATTTACCCAGCAATCCAAACTAACTTAAGAGGAAATAAATATCCTGTAACTACAGGRTGTAGTTACCACTTAAATCTGCCTCAGCAGCAGAGGGCTTGAGGRTGGTTAATGTGATGCAGCATTGAAAAAAACACCACAGAGGGACAGGCAACCATAAAAAAAAATCTTCCAATCAAATACAGTTAAGCTTCGAAAGGTTCTGCTGCACAATGCTGACTTGACTTCAAGAACCAASTGAGAAAATTCGAAGAAAAATCCACAGTTTCTAAGCACACAGTTTGTGGGKCAGTCAGACCTGAGGCAAACACAGCAGCTGGAAAAGCAGAGTAGGAGAGCATCAGTACATCCTTATCCTTGTGCWTTTCCTGTGTGTCACAGCACTGGCAGTGCCCAGGGTAATCCTGGGTTATTTGGACACTCTGCAGGATCTGTGAAATTCARCCTCATTTATTTACAGAAGTTTTTTCTCTAAACAGAGACCAATATGGCATTGAAAAATCCCTACYAGATAATCTTTTTAAACAAAGCATTTTTTCCCCAAATGTCCTAATGAGGCCTGCAAGCCACTTCACACAYGCACAGAAAAGCTCTAGATACATCCAGAGGACTCTGAACTTATGGAAATTTGTGCTGTGTGTCACAGCCAAAGAATTTAACACTATGAGCCCAAGATCATTGTGTCTTCACTTGCCTCCCAACCCTCATTCTGGACCTGGAAAAAGGGGATTAAGGTGCTTTTCCATCAGACTCCATTCCCAGGGTCTCAGCTCRTGCTGTTGTGTGGTGATTTAACCCAAAACCTGTGACATGGGGCCTAAAGAGCCCAGGGCTCTGCAGGGAGGGCAGCAGCCCCTCAGTGGGGCAGAGACATAAATTAAATTATTTTAAACCTCATGTAGGGATCCACCAGGAGCTGGCTGGCAGATGATTTCACTGTTATTTTTGACTGGCAACTTTGACATATTTCTCTATACTTCARTTTTCCTTTCATCAAAGTTTCCAACAAGGAAATATATTTTCCTGTTGAATAGTTTTGTTCTTTAACAAAGTGTATTGATAACATACATTTACATCATAGGGAGCTCTTTCAAATTTCTTTGTAACAATGGGAATTAAAAAAAGCAGAAATGCTACCCAGAAATTCCCATTTTGAATTCTTTGGTAGGTTTGCAACTGTTAATCCTATTTGCTGCCTTCAGCAAACCTGTTCCCTTAGATTCTTATATTTTTTTCATAATTATACACCACAGGAAAACAACAACAACAAAAAAAAACCTGTTCCTGCCCTGCTTTCCTTTCAACTGGGGGGAAAAGGGGTAAGATTTTTTAAAAACATTTTCACAGTCTGAATAAAACTGGACACCTACTGAACCAGAATTACAGGGGATAAATGTAATGAGGATCCAAATTGTCCTCCTTTGACTCATTTGGAACGTGAAAAAACAAACAACAGGCACATTTGAGCTGAAAAACTCGGGATCTCTTCAAACTTCAGCTGCACAGTTTCTRTTGATTTTACCAACACTGTGTTAACTCTCTTGGCAGCACAGCAAGTTTTGTATCTGCAATTCTGATGGATCAGAGCTGATGGGGATTGTTTGGTGCTGCATATGGAATGAAAGGGTGTTTGCTGTATTTGCATGCACCCATATGCCATTATTTATCATTACAGTTGGAAATTTTGCCTAAAGCACAAATTGCTAAGGATTTCTGTAATAAGAACGAAAATGTTGAGTTTCAAGATGAGCCAGGATGGTTTCAAAGGTTGTGCAGAGCAGGGAGCAAACTCTGTATTTTTCTACGTGTTCTTGATTTCTGCCACAGATCCTGCATTGCATTTATCAAACCTTTATGTGACCTGAAGTATTGCTTTGAGCAACAGCAAATAACTTTTGAATAATTCCACTATCTGGCCTAAAACAAAACCAGTGGGTTTTTTTTGCTATGTCCCCACTACTGTTGGAAAAACATAGAAAAAAAAAACAGAGCAAGGATAGAGAGTCTTGTACTGGTATAACACCATCCTTATATTTCATTGGTTTTATTAACCTGGGCTTTATTAATTTTCAGAAATCCCTGGCAGGAAAGAAAAGTAAAAATATCACAGCCACACAAGGTTTCCGAGTAAACACGACACAAAGATGGCACTGCATTGTTAAAATGACCCATTTCTGTTCTCTTTAAATTAAATTACCTTCATAYTCTGGTGTGTAATCTGTATATAACCTCAGGGAAGCTCCCCAGGTGGCAGGTATAGGTGTTATTAATCTATTGTTAAGGGTGAGTTAAAGCCAAGTTAATTACAAGTAGATTCTTGAAAAGTAGTTGAGCCTTTGTTTTAGCTCATAACCTCCGGGAAAACAAACAGTCATAGCCCAGAGGATGATAAAAATGAGTAAAGCGAACAGCTTAAGGAGGAAAAGACATATGTACAGCTGAAAAACTCGAGAACACCTTCAATTAAATCAATAAATCTCCCAACAGCATGGGAGAGAACAAAAGTGCTTTAGTGGTCAGGAGTTAATCTACAAAATCTACCACMTAATCAATGCGAAGCTGCAGTCTGAGAAGCAAATGCTGGTTCAAGCTGCTAAAAAAAGTCATGATGTGTGCTTTGCCATTTCCCAAACCTTCAAAAAGAGCACATTTTCACCAGAAGGTGCTGGGGAAYGGGCAAGAATTAAAGCCCTCATTTTCATACCAAAGCTTCTAAGAAAACAAGGCTGATACTGCAGAGGGAAAAACAGRCTCATGGTTTGATGGGGAAAGCTGAGTATTTCAGAATTTCAGAGAACCACAGAGATTTGATGGTGTCTGTGAAGGGAGGAMTGGCATGTGGATAGATTTCAGCAGCAGACAACTCCCATTTTTCAMATGCAAGCAGCAAAAGGAGTTTGCTTACACAGATAAATGCCAGCAGATGCCAAACTAGGCTGTCACTGGGCAGTTGCACAAGCATATTAATATTAACAGTTTGGACAAAATGAGAAGCCTTGCTGGGAGCTTGAAAGCATAAGAACCAGAATAACTAATAAATGGGGAAAAATTCCATAAAAAAATAGAGGGGAACTAGGCATTAGGACATAAGAACCAGAATAACTAATGAGTGGGGGAAAATTCCTTAAAAAAAATGAAGGAGAACTAGCCATTGGGACATATAAAGCAGTTCAGTAAGGTCAACAGCTGATCTTCCATTACACTGGGCACTTTCCTAAGGCAGCCTGTGTGTTCTGCTCTGCTATGGAAATATTCTAATTTACCTTCTGGACGTGATTCTGGCCAAAATGACACAATTGGTCAGGTACAAACCCAACAATAATAACACTGTTTGCTGTGTGATCATCCTTTCTCTTCTGACAGGAATTCTGGGGTTGGGAATCTGTCCACCTGGGTTGGCAGATGTGTGGCATACTACAAACTATCTGTTGTTCTGATCATTTTTTCTTTCTACCACCAACTTTACCTTCCCACAGGCTCCTTTCTACAACATAAATTCCCTGACTGATAGTTTCAGATGGAGCCAGAAATGTCAAATCAAACTTACCTGTTGTGGGCTTCCACTTCCAGCTGCAGAGCACATCCTGATCAGGCAGCCTCTCCCTGCAAGGACTGCAAACKCACCTGCTGTGACAAACAACAAAATTAGTGACATTTCTTAAAAATGTTCTGGACTAAATACAGAATTATTGCCACTGAAACAGCTGACTGACTTTACTGGAGACTATTTTAATTTGTTCTTATCTCAGATCCATGCAACAAAAGAAACATTTTGGGGATGGAAAAAGGCAACTTGTATTTTCGCTACAAATTTGTTTTGTGTGTCTTTGTTAAWATAATAACAGTCAAAACAACAGTCAAGAGCACTATATTTTCCCCCAGACATGATGTGGCACTGTTACTGTTATTAGAGAACGTTTCATTTCATCTTAATGAAAGGATTGGATTTATCAATCATGGAATGAATAACACAGAGGTTATCCTTGRTAAGTGGACTTGTAATTGAAGGCAATGATGAGCAATGTCACAAATATCAAACATAACTTGAGAACATATAAGATATACGCTTTGTAACATTTGCATTTCAAAAAGGATTGTGAGCTATACATTCTGTGCTGTTTCATTTTTATCTGATAGCTTTGTTCTTTGTAATTTACAGAAACGCTGGATCAAACAMGAGTCAATTACAGCCATGCATTGTTATCAAGCAAAAACAAGYCTTAATAAGGTTTGTATCCCATTTAATCACTGTGTCATAGTAATAGAGAAACTATTTATTAATATGAAAATGTTACCTTATTTTAATTACAACTAGATACAGCATAACTTCTCCGAGCCAATTATGCCACATAAGACTAAAAATAAATAATTCAGACAGTTTCACTTCAAAGAAATCCATTACAGTCTTGTTTGGGAATACTTTGATCCTCTCTGTTTTATACTTGGCAAAATTTAGCTGTGGAGAAACATTCTCTCCCAGCTGCAGTAAATAAATGTGTCCAGCTGCACCCCCACCAGCCTGTGCTCAACCTCATCCAACATTTTAATTTAAGCTCTGGCAGACTTGGTGTCATGAAGGAAGACTGTGAAGGCAGGAGCCACTCACATGCTACTGGAAAACAGAAAGTCACSAGCAGCAAGAAGTGTCTTCAGAAGAACCGAACCCTAAACAATTTCTTTCTCATTATTATTAAAAACAATGCAAAAAAAAGGTGGGCCAAATAGAGTTGAACGAATTAAAAAAAAAAAAAAAGTGAAGGGGATGTGCAGTGTTGTTTTCCTCACACCACRAAAGGACATGACAGTAATAATCATTTCTCAGGCTGAATTACAGGAGGCACAAGATTGAAATGAAAGCCCAAGTAAAGCATGGCTACTGTGTTGACTGCTCAGGAATGTGCATTTTGCCAGAACCTCATCAAATTCTGCTGGTCTGCATTTTAGACAAAAGCTGCCCAAAGAGGACCTCACTAATGCTGAGCACATTCTGGGAAGTGTAATTAGTTCAGCTGCAKAGAAGGGATTCAGGAGAGGAATCTGCTGCTGAACTTGCAGAGAACTGCAGTGGAAATACAGAAGGTGCTTCATTATCTCCTGTTCCACACACATGGATTACCAGACCTTTTTTGGAATATCTCTGTTCAACAGGCCACCCCAGAATGGTTTCTCCTAACCATCTGGTAAATGGGATTATTTTCTCATGTTATTGCTCCTGCTCCCACTTATTTTTTTATATTTCTTGTTTGCACTGAGCCTCCGTTTGAGATTTCAAAGCTATTGCTCTGGCAGCTCTTACCAATGTCACATTAATTCTTCCTCTCCAACTCTGTACCATACAAAATAACATTCTGATTAGGTTCTGTTCATTTTCTTCAAATCCATAAAGAAAGTTTAGAAGAAATAATACTCAAATCTTTATCAACATACRTCTCTATTAATGCACAGCAAGTGAACCCCTCCTAAAATTGCATCACGATGCCAAAATACCCCATGAAAATGAAGAGGAAGCTGGAAAAGTCTCATGATAAAACAGCTGCTCCCAGGATTTGCTAGAGAAAGCTGGAGTCATGTTTTGCAGATAATAAACAGAGTCCAGGCAACTAGAGAGGCAGGGTGTGGATTAATAACACCTCCTGCAACAGTAATAATGTGTCTGGATTACTTGTTTTTCAGCAGAGCAATTTCCTTCACACTAATAAATCTAACTGCAGAAACACGGCTCGTGTCACCGAAGTGCATTGCAGKGTAGTCTTTATCACTGAGGTGAGAAATACTTCTGCTGTTTATTAATGCACTGTTTTTAAAACACATCTGTAAAGTGTAAGCAGTGCCATTACACATATTCAGTGAAGCCCAGATGCATTATKCATGATGGCTGTGATAAGCCACTTGTCCTATAATGCTTTATCCACTCTGGGGCTGCTCAGTGTTTCAAAGGCAGAGAAGCACAGAGGCATTAACARCTCCAGCAAAACTCTCATTTCCTGCACATGGGATGCTGAGCAGCATCACTGCAGCATCTGCCCTGAAAAATCCCCACCTGGGACAGCCACGAGTCTTTTTCCTGTGAGGGGCAGTGGTTCCTCTGCATAGGAAAGGGGCCTTGAGTGCCAAAAAAATCCCAGAGAAGTCACACACTGCCTTTTCAAGTTTTTGGGTGGTGGGTTGTTGCCCTGAGTTTTCTGTCTTTTGTCTTCCAAAAKAAAAATTGGCTCCAGTATTTATAGATATGTACAGAGGTCAAGGGATTGGCTACACAGGTCGCCACCYCTTCAACCTGGAYGGTGGACATCACCATCAATCATTTCTTCTCTCACAGGGAAGTATGKAAACATTCTAAGAATAGACATTATTTACATCAAGGCTGCGTGTGAAAATTCTACAGAAAGACAAAAGACAGAAAACTCAGGGCAGTAGTGCGTACCAAACCTGCTACAGGTATTTCAGGTATTTGAGAATGATGTTTGTAATTTGTARTGTTAGGACTGGTGGAGAAGGCAAAAAGAGAGTGGCTTGTAGGATAATTTGTGCCTGGGGAATTTCCAGCCTCATTTCCCACTCAAAGGTTGAACTTGTCAGGTTGGAGTGCTCTTGTTTCTGGTCCAGCAATGAACACAAATGAAAAACCTCTGGGTAAGAACATTTGATCTCATAAGAATTAAATGATTACACAGGTCCTGTGGTGCAYGTCAGACAATCCACTATGCCTACACGTCTATTCCATGGAAATGATTTTTGAGGGCACTGACAAGCAGCACTTAACTCCTGCTGATTTCAAAAATGAGATACTCATTTGAGAGGGCTCTGACCCAATTCATGCCTGTGAATGGAAATTTTATTAATTCCATTGAAATATGGAGCCTCTCCTTTAACAGWTCAGGAGAGATTCCCAAGTCACATTTTTGCAATGAGCAGGGACATAAGAACTCTAATTGATTCTGGTCAAACTTCTATGAAGTGAAATTGTGGCGGGTTTAGCTGGGACAGAATTAATTTTCTTCATAATAGCTGSTACAGGGCTGTGTTTTGGATTGTGAGTGTTGACAATTCAGGAACGAGTTTGTTATTACTGAGCAGGGGTCAGGGAGACAAACCCTTTCCTGCTCCTCACCCCACACACCTGAGAGAGGCTGGGGGTGCCCAAGGAGCTGGGAGGGGACACAGCCAGGACAGCTGACCCCGAGTGACCCAGGGGATGTCCCAGACCAAATGCTCAGCAGATAGAGCTGGGGAGAAAAATTAAGTTTGGAATGATGATATTTGTCTTCCCAAGCCACACTGTGAGTGATAGAGCCCAGCTACCCTGGGGCTGTCTGAGCACCCCCTGCACGTGGGGAGGGGTGAATGAATTCCTTGGTTTGAATTGATGTGGGAATGGCTTTAGCTTTACCCGTTCAACTGCCTTTAGCTCAGSCCTCGAGTTTTCCAGCTTTTACCAGTTGGGACTGTCTCTCCCTTGCCCAGGGGCAGTAGGAGGTAGAGTAGGTGGAGGGGAAAAGGATGAACATCTAAGTGGGGCTTAGTTGGAAAACTATCCACATTCCCAACTTAGCTAACCCGTCATGAAAAAATTTATCCAGATTCTGAATATTCAACTCCCATGGTTTCCAGATCCCTTGTTCTCCACAAGAATCKGCCTTAATGTTCAAAAATCCTCCTAAATCAGCAACTCTGGTCTTGGAAAGAAGAGCTGCTGTCCTGGGACCAGGGAAAAAACACCAGAATCCACAGACATCATTTAGTTTGAGGCAGAACATCCTCCATTCAGAAATGGGSTGAGAGGAGCTCCCAAAAGGCAACTGCACAGGGAGCCCTTCCTGTTACTGCTGAAACAAAACGTTTCCCCTTGCTTTTCTCACTAAAACCTTCTGTATCAGCATATGCAAAACCAAAAGAACTTCCACTTTATCATTTTTCTCCAGCGAGGCAGGAAACGAGCAGAGCAACTTCATCATCCAGTGGTTGGATAAGGCCTGGGTGGATGAGCAGTAAAGTGGAAATTTTGCTGTTCCTTATTCCACCTAGAGACCCGGGAACTGTGCCACCATCCCTGAGCCATGGGCTGGTCCCCAGAGGKGCACTCTGCCAAGATTACAAACTACTCATCCAGGGGAAAGGATTTCTCAGTCTGGAAGTGTCATTACAGACAAACTGTTCCTAAACCCATGGGTGAGCAGGTATTCTGACAGTAATGGGTGTTTACCACCTGGCTTATGCATCCAAAATTTGGACCGTATTGGGTTTGCTTCCTCCGTTTCTCATCGAGCGAAAAATAATTACATAAAAGAATATTTGTCTCTGAGSAGCTCCATAAATTAACAAGAAATATTCTCAAAGTAATTGAGGCTGGATGCTGTAATTGAATTCAAAACATTTCTACCAATCTGTGATTCTTTACAAGACAAGTGATATTATCTTTTCAGAGCTTACTGGGTTCAGCACTCTGCCTCTCTCTAGTGCATTACTACATTTGAAAAAGCAGCTGGTGATAAACATGCAGCACTTCTTCAGTTTAATAATAGGTGTATAGAACCTAATGATTTTGGCAAGCTTTTAGCGTTTTATTACTGGCAATGTGTTTGCAGCACTCGTGTACCACAGCAATAACAAAGAAAACAAAACTGTCTGTTGCTGCAAATGTTTACAGAGTGCAGATGCACAAGCTCTTTGCATATCTGATAGAGGTAGGGCATAAATCAACCTCTTCCACTTCCACTTCCACTCCACAAAGTTTGTCTTAAAAGCAAGTAATGAACTGAATATACTGTGGGAAAGATTTTTTCCATCAGGGGAAAAAAAAAAAAGTTTTACTGCCACACCAGCCTCTCTTTCCAAGGGACTTATGAGTTCTCCAAGCTAATGGCACATGATTGGGAGATTCTGGAAAAATGATGCCTGTTGCTTGGGCTGCTGTCCTCACACATTCGGGGTCACCAGATGTTGCAGGCCGAAGCTGGGTGTGTCCCAATTTCTGGAACACTCAAATGAAACTCATACCTCTGCTGGTTTAGAAAACTCCCCTTTAATTCAATTTGACTCCAGTATTTATAGATATGTACAGAGGTCAAGAGATTGGCTGGACAGGTCACCACCTCTTCAACCTGGATGGTGGACATCACCATCAATCATTTCTTCTCTCACAGAAGTATGTAAACATTCTAAGAATAGACATTGTTTTCATGAAGCTGCGTGAGAAAGTTCTACAGAAAGACAAAAAGACAGAAAACTCAGGGCAACAGATGCCAACTGGCCTTTGGGGTTTTACTGGTTTCTCTCAGAGAACTTTGAAGCCTCACTCCAGTTGTAAGGCTGCTCTGTAAATGCACTGTGAGACTCAGAAGCCAATGCCTCAACATCCTTCTCAATACTCCAGTTCCTTTCCTCAGGTTCCTGGTGATTTCTACCTGAGTTCAGATGCTGAACACTGCACAGTGACAGGAGGGACAGCTGCCTAAAAGGTCAGGCTTACAGTTATTCCTGAWGGTTCAGTCTTTTTCTACTACACCATTAATGTGTAATAAAAATATTCCCCAGGAGTGCAAAGCCACTGCTGGACATTAACAGCTTCACCATACAAAAGATGTAAAGTTACCTTGTTGAAAAGCGTCCCATATATTTATACATCCATTTATGGCATGCTTATTCCCTCAAGTAACATGGAGGGATGAGAACAAAGAAGTAGGCAAGAAAAAAGTGCCATTTATTGAGCTCAGAGTTTTCCAGTATATTTACATAAGGCATAAATATTTTTTCATCCCCAGAATTTGATTTTTGGGACATAAGTGAGTGCAGATACTCACTGTTTAAAAGAAAACAAAACCTCAAAGGGAATACAGATTGATTTGGCCTTTAGTTAGAACATTCCTGCTGAACGCTGGGCCAGACCATTTTAAAATTAAACACTTTTTTCATTTTAAATATGCACTAAGAAAGTTTTATTTTGAAGAGAGAATTATTTTAACTTCAGTTCAAATTTCATTGTCCATCCTAATACCCCCCTATAGTCAAGCTTTTTCCAGGATACTTCAGAGAGTGAATGTAGTGAAAGCTCAGGATTCAAAAGTGTCCCTTCACTTCATAAAATGTCTAATAAAATAGTAATGTAGAGTAAGAACAAAATTGCAGAGGTTCATACCCATGTCCAGCCAAGCCCTAAGTCAATAATGGACAAAAAACATTCTTCCCAGTGTTTGCCTATCAGTGCCCAGCAATATGACTCAGCAGCCATTCAAAAATAAAACCTTTCATTAAAACCCATGGAAGAGCAGCTTGCTTTGTTCCATTTCTCATCATGCCTCAAAATTACTCAGYTYTACTCATTATTTCTTTTCAAATACRAGGAGGGAGAGTCWGAAGRAGCAAAYAAYGTTTGAAAGAGKAGTCAGAATGCCAGAGAGCTGCAAACTTAACTGCAGAACCTTGCCCCTTGCTTTTGCCACTGCAAAAAATTTATAAGAAGACACTTCTAAGAGATTTTTCAGGTAAATAATTGCCCTGATATCAGTGAATGTTCTCTAATTTAACTGCTGATGTGCCCCAGCACTTTATTGAAGGAAGATCTGAGTTACCATATGCAATGTATACATTAAACTCCTTAGACATTAATTGTAAGAAAACACACATTTGTAAAAAGCAATTGACATTTTACACCATTAGCAACTTCAAATTAATTTTTAGAACTCTTCCGAGCATTAAATTATATGTTATCTAATTATTGTCCTTTATTATTTGCATAAATGAATTTTCATTTCCTTGAATACAATCGCTGAGATACTCAAGGTCAGCGATGTGTTTCGTGTTCCCTGACAGAATACTAAATAATTACTGCACAGCCTGCAGTGTCTTGGTCTTCAGCAAAAAAACCTAATGCTCAGAAACACACACAAAATTATAATTCCTATTAACCAGAAAGTCCCCAGCTTCCTCCCCTTTTCTTTTGTGCTCATAACTACACRCTGTGAAAGTGGAAATGTGCTTAGGAGCAGACAGCACCAACTGCTGGGAACTCCCTTGTCCCCAAGAGGGGCAAAAACATCACCTGTAATACTTTAGTGCAGGTATTGTTTCCACACGTTTCTTGTGAACAAAGAGGTTTGCAGGAGTTCAAGACTGGCTGAGAAACRGGAAGAGAATAGGACACAGAGGGGAAAAAAYYCAAACCAAACCACMSATTGGAACTCAACAGACACATTCTTGYAGCTCTGGGTGCTCCAGGGGAATTAGTTGACTCCCTTCATTGCGCTGCCATAAAATGTGAATAATATTGGCAACTTTAGACATGATGGAGAAGCATTGCCCACCTCTTTCTGGTTTTGTCTTTAACACCTACATGTTTGAAAGAGTTTCAGTTAACTTCTCTAAAAGGYAGCAAATTGCCCTGAAAGGTTGTTTTTATGTGATGTTTGCGGGATTAGGCTTTAAATCTATGAGGAGAAATTGCAGAATATAGGAGAGTTCTATTCCAGATGACATGATCCTGCAAMCACTGGACACCCTGCTTGGCTCCACTTCCCTACAGCATCCTCCACATGGAACAGCCCTGTTAGCCAAGTATTTAAGAGACACAGGACCTTAGCCTGCAAAGCAATTTAAAAATTAAGTAAGTAAGAGCATTTTCATTTTCTATTCATTTATCACCGTCTTTCAGTCCTTACAGAATTTTTCTGCTTCACCTTTGATAGTCGTGGGCTCTTCTTGCTGTAACCCTGCTGTGTTATACCTATTTAAATCCACTGAATTTTCRTGCTAAATGACTACTCCATAATGCTGCTTTCTTAACAGGCATATGTTTTATAGAATAAGTTAAMCATTAATCATGGCCTAATCTCTTCATTCCCTTCAAAGTTCAAATTTAGTCTCCAAAATACAGTCATTTTATGGACCACCTACAATTTCTGCATATCAACCACCAACATAAAGTGGGAATTATTTCAAAATRTGCATTTTTCCCAGTGTAATTTTCAAATTACATTGGCACATTTTTGCTACCACCCAAGAAGAAGTAGCAGCACTATACATTTACATTCAGAAAAGAGAAAATGTAACCTAACAAGTGCATTACTTCAGGCTTCGTTCCTCAGCCATTKCTGGCTATCATCATTGAGATTATTACCTTGGCATTTTTTGGCCAAGGACAAGAGCACTAATTCTAAGTCCTTTGACAGGCAGTGTGYGAAAAATAGAAAGCAATAATATCTCCTGGTAGATTTGCTGATAAAATATCTGACATAATTACATTCTTAACTGGGGGGGAATCAAAATGTCTGGCGTTCTAGGTCGGGGTGACAGAATTTCACAAATAAGAGGAGAAGGAAAAAATTTCAATCTTAAATCTGCCATAGATGATTATATTCCACAAAAATGCCACAAAGACATGAGAGCTGTGACTTCACTCACCGARGTGAGCAGACCCTGAGCAGCTGCATCCCACAGCAAAGCAGGGGATTGCAGCACACAGGGGGATTCCTGAGCTGGGGAAAAACAGAGGAGAGAGCCAGCAGATCCTACAGCACACGGGGGGATTCTTGAGCTGGGGAAAAACAGAGCAGAGAGCTGGCAGATCCTACAGCCCACGGGGGGATTCCTGAGCTGGGGAAAAACAGAGAGAGCCAGCAGATCCTACAGCACACGGAGGGATTCCTAAGCTGGGGAAAAACAGAGGAGAGAGCCAGCAGATCCTACAGCCCACGGCCAACAGCACCCACAGAAGGGACAGGGCCACGCTGGGAGAAATGGGCTGAAAGCAGGAGGGTGCTGAGGATTTCAAAGTGTTCAAGTGACCTTGCTGCTGGGGATCACCCTTGATAAACCTGTGAACAGCCACCAGTGTCCCTGGRGCATGGGGCAGTTCCTTTGTCTCCACCCTGCTCCTCTGCCCAGCTCTTCCTTTGGGAATCTGCTGGCCAGTGAGGCAGAGAAAATCACACAGAATCACAGAATCACAGAATGTGKAGGTTGGAAGAGACCTTCAAGATCATCGAGTCCAACCCAGCCCTAAGACCTCAACTARATCATGGTGTCAAGTGCCATAAATTACCAACACTCCAAGGATGTCTTATCTCTAAACTTCAACAACAAAACACTCTTCTACATCTAYTTCTACTTAGAAATGTGTGGGTAGAGAACAGCATGGTATTTTTGGTAAACAGTCAGGTAGGGGAAATATCATGACTGAGCCTTGTCACAGCCTGTGGCCCCCAGCTCTTGTTGATCATGAGCTGCAATTAGTGAAGGATTGCTGTGAGCTATTCGTACCAGAAGGGTGCTGTTAACTCCTGCTTCAGTCATCTAACCTCTGACTGCAGCAGCTCTTGGACAYCAGTGACACTGAGAAGGCCTGAGCTTCTCTTTTTATATACATGTACAGTAAAATGTCAATAGTGTACACAAACTGCTTATTAACACCCCAGGCACACCCATCACAGTGAGGTCATCACAAAGGAGCAGTCAAATATATTGACATAACATCTGAGCTCTCCCATATCCAACTTGTAAAGTGTGAACTTGGGAACAGGAATATTAAATAGGCCCAGGGGACAGTTTGATCTGCAGGGGTCAGAAGGAGGCTGTTAAGGTTTTGCATACTCATGAGCCTCCCTCCTCTGCGGAGTGTTTGGCTTTGAGTTCCCCTGCAGGGACAGGTCTGCAAGATCACAGCCTAAAATAACTCCTGGCAACTGCAAGGCTTTTCCTGCACCGAGGGCTGGAGCAGGAGCKCAGCAGACAGGGATGCTGAGCAGCAGGGGCTGTGCACAGTCTGTAAACACGCCCTGGTGTCAGCCTCTTCTGGAAACACAAACACCTCCTCATCCCTGCAAGCTTGAACATTCCACAGGTCATAAAACTTCCYCTGGGTAGGTAATTTCTGCCCCACCAATATAGCAAAAGAATAGGACAACTTTTATAAATAAGCAGATGTTGTTCGTTTTTTTATTTCTCTCCTGCCAAGGGCTGATTTACTGTAAATTCCCTCCATCTGGCAGGAAGCTAATCTGAATATGAATCAATCTATTCAAAAATAACTTCAAAATTTCAGGCATTCATAACAGGGTTTTTCCTGTACAATACCCTTTTCCAGTCATTCTACTCAGACAAGCAGCTTTTCAAAGCAAATCAAGCTGAAATATTTTCAGAGAATGTTTCAACTTGAATTTTTTTATTAATTATATCACTATAGCATGAACTTTTTTTGATTTTTCTGCTGTCCATAAATATATTTTCAAGGAAGTAAAGCAAAGTATTCAAAAAAACTTGGGGTAGGAAGGAAGAAGTAATTGTCTATATTTAGTGCATATAAAAATAATATGTGCAATGAGACTGTCTGAAAAWCAAAATTTAAACATTTAGTTTTACATTGCTGGCCTTTATTTTTCAAATGCTCTCTTCCATCACTGAAAGAGGCAGGTAAGTAAATATATATATATATACACCCTTTCTTTAACAAGAGCAGTTCAGGAATAGCATCCAAAACCAGAATAATGCTATAACTGGGGTTTAGCTGCCAGCTCTGTATAAGAAAAAGTTACTCTTGCAGAAATTCAGCAGAAAAATCTTGTCTACAGAAGCAGAGGATGATGAATGGATGCCTGTCTAATGAGAAAATAGAGAAGTGAACTAGCAAAACACCCTCCCCTAATTATCTGTAAAAGCACTATATCTTTTCTCTAGTCAGTAACTGCAGTTAATTAGAGAGACAAGAATGTGGGTTTTGTTGGGAAGAACTTCAAATCAGGGTAAAATTCCAATACTTAAGAAAGCACTTAAAYACATATATTATAGATGTGTGCTCAATATTCACTAAAGATTTAATTCAAGGTTATATTCATATTGAGGCTTTTTTCAGGAAAAAGCTAAAAGTGCCATCCATTCTGAATCTGGAAAAGCACGAGTTAAAATTTTAATAGTTTAACTTCTTAAACTTAAATCTGAGCAGCTGCTTAAGCACAATGAAATACTAAGGCTAAAGCACTCAGCATCAAATTCTGAGCTTGAGGGGAATAATGGAGAATAGAAAAGAAATGTATTSCTGAGGACTGGGAAGTGCATCCCATTCTAAACAGAAAGAGCAATATAAAAGAACTAAAAAATAAAAAAAGAAAAAAAAATAAGGACGTAGAGGCAAGAAGAGCTGCAGAACCCAAATGGGCAACAAAAAGGAAATGCTGATGAAACGAAGAGCACTCCNATGCTGATGAAACGAAGAGCACTCCCAGATAGCCTCAGTGTTGTGTGGGAGGAATCCACTCACAGCAGGAATAAAGGATGAGAGTGRATTCACCGAGGGATGGGAGCACGGGAGGTGATTGCCCTTCCATTATCCCCCGGCAGTGACAGGAGCTCACATCACAGGGCTGAGCAAAACCTGCACCTGCCCCTGTGGGGAACGGAGGGATCAGTGACAAGGTCACCACAGACCTGCAAAGCATCACAGAACGGTTTGACAGATTTATAATTTGGAAATAAATTATTCAGAGGGCCCAGAAAGGACAGGGGTTAAAAGAATTAGATATAGAAAACAACCTCCCTGCTGTGCACACCAGAGCTGCAGCAGTGGGGACAGGGATGGTTTTGTACCTGCTGGTGACCAGCTGAAGAAATCCTACAAGCAGCTGGGAGAGTCTCCAGGTAATTAGGATGCTGCTGCTTTGAAAAGCACTCAGATCACATCTGCTCTAAGGACAGCAGTGGGGCAAAATATTTTGCTCAGCTGGTTTTTGGCTCCGACTCAAAAAAAGTCATTTTTACAGAGTTGGGAGAATATTTACTCAGTGCATCAAAAAAGCAGAAGAAAAATTCCAAGATGCAATGTTACATATAGGAATATTTGCATTCTCTTTTTGAACAGGACAGTTGGCAGCCTGAGCTGCTCCCGATTTCCATGAGAAACACTTTGTACTTTCTCACTCCACAGATTCACCAGACATTCACCTCATCCCTGATTCACCTGGAGTTTTCAAACATTTTGTTAATTAAAATCTAAGAAAAGCACGCTTGAAGAATCTAAACCAAAAAATTCACCCATAAAAAGTGGCAAAATAGAGTTCCCTCTCCTGTTAGTAACTGTATGCAGTGCAAAGAAGCACACYACAAAATGGCTGATGAAATATATAAAGGAGATATTTTCATTTAATTATTTCATTAGTGTGATATAGGGTTTATTACAAGTACTCTACAAATGACTGCATTTYACCTAGAGGCTTTATGTGTGCAAAATGGATTAGTTGCTTATTAGCTTTTTGTGTAATTGAAGACATTATATAACTTTAGAGGAAAATTCAGGGGTAAACTAATCTGAATTGCAAACCGTATCACTCAAGAAGCTCCTTAAAATACAGGATAAATTCTGATTGTTCAAAGGAAAGCACTGCATAAAGTCATGACCTTAACAGCCAGGTAGGGTGTTCCTTTCATCATTTCATTGGCCTTACATGATAGTCTGAAAAAAATGAAAAACCTACTTGGGTCATAATGAGAGTAGTCTAGATTAGGGAGCATTTTTCACTAAAAAACTAAAAATAAGGAAAGTGTGAACACAAACCAACTATTGTATCATTGTTTAGTTACATTAAGTTTCCAGAAGAAAAAATACAAATCATGTTTTAATATAAACTTGATGGCAAAAGGATATTTTTAAGTTTTTTTAAATCATAATAGTAATTCACTAAAGTAATCCTAGTACATATCCCTAAAAATTTAAACTGAAGAACAATTTTCCTTGCAAAGCAAGACTGGCACTTTCAATCTGCTCATGCACTTACCCAATTTAAAGATTGCTCCAGTCAGTTAAAAATAATATCAGAATTCTAAACATCTAGATGCAGCTGTGGCCACACTGAACTRCAAACATCTCGAGGCAGATGTGGGTTATTTATTCTGGAATGCAATTCAGCACAGTTACACTCACATGCTGCAGCCCCACATGGCCCCATTGTTTTCCCCTGTGCATTTCCTCTGCGTTTSCAGGCAGGCAGCTAAGCTCACTTATCCTTGCTCTTCTCTTAGTCCTTGAACACTTTCAATTTTCCCAGTTGCACTGCAAGGCCTCTGAATCCCTGCCAGCAATTTGTGTGCCAGTGGAATGCTAAACACTGGCTGGTYGTGATGAAGTTCCTTGCTAGCAAGRAAAGCACAAACGTGGCAATCACGTTCAGTTATTCCATGTTTGGAAAACACCCCTCACTCCAGCAACACCCCTTCCCAAAACAACTGACAGAAGAGTTTGGCTGGGACAGTCAACACCTTCAAAAAGCAACAGCAGCAATCCAGCAGGACACTGGGAGAAGCAGCTTTGCTTCTATTCTGGTGTGGCTGTGCAACCTGAAGTCACAATTCCCACTCCATCCAAGACCCTTCAGCTGGCACAGCTGTTGATATTATCAGAGACTCTCAAATTGTAACTTTCCTACAAGCTTCAAAGTCAAGATAAGCAGTTTTGGATTTTAGTACATTCGCATTTATATCAAAAATAAAGCTATTGAAAAGATCGTAAAATAGGGAGCTTTAATTAGTGCTTCAAAATTTTCCTTCTAGGCAGCAAATTACATCAGCTCTTGCAGCAGCTCATGTATCAATTGCCCTATTGCTTTGCTGAACAGGAAAACTTGTACAATTTACATCTTCAGTCACATCAGAGGGTAACATTTCTCTGGATTCACTCACAGGTCCTTCCTGCCTATTTAAATCAAGTATTTTCTGTCATTTCACAGGGGGCACACACAGCCCTTTCATGTTGTGCACTTACTGAATGGTGCTGAAAAATCTAAATACAAGTTCTGTGTCACTACCACCCCTGAGGAGTTTGGAAGTTAATTTAAGGTGAGAGATGCAAGGGGTAGAGTGATGAACAAGTGGAATGAGAGGCAAAGCACATTAAAGGAGCAGGTTGTTACACAGACCAGCTGTGCACGCAATTGAATATCAGTATTTTTAAAGACAAATTTAAACGAGGAACTTGCCGAAGTAATAAAATAAAGGCTTTAAGATCTGTGTAATCAATTGCAAAATGTTTAAAGCCCTCCATTATTAATGATAACTGCACAGTTGTGTGTGCTCTGGAAGAATCGCTGTCATTCAGCGTGGGGCTTCAGACAATGCAATTGATTCTCCTTATGCAGGAAATCATTTCTGTATTCCTGACAATGCACTATAACAGCATCACATTGGCACATGAAGACAATGCACTTTTTTTTTGCTGCCTCTCAGTCTCCATAACCAACTCTTCACCCAGCCCACTCAAATACAGGGGAGGAATTTGGGTCTCATCAATACCTAAATAATAGATGAAGCTGATTTGGAGTAATACTGTGCTGAGTATCTCAACAATCAGCAACATAAGTTTGCATCCAGGAAGATATTCAGGACTCCTGAAGCCTTTTCTGCAGCACTCCCTTATCAATTCTTCTGTAAGCAAGAAAATGTCTAAAGCTCTGGAGAGAAATCTTTCCACAGCCTTTCTATGGCAAGGCAGGACTAAAGTGGCACAGGAAGGAAATCACATAGATCTGGATAAAATAGAGATCTGGATAAAAATCTGAGGTTTGGAACACCAGGATGGTGTTTTGGATGGTGTAGGATGGGTGTTTGGGACTGAAGGAAAACAAGATGCCACAACTTTGTCTTCCTTTAGTAAGATACAAATAGAATTAGGGGAAACACGAGTATGTTTTACTCTAAGAGTGGCTCTAATAGCTGGGACTATGGTTTATACATGTAGCAGTGTGGGTTGCAAGAACTGCTGTGATAAATCTATCACATTCCTGAGAGCTTTACAAACAGACCTGCCATGCAAACATGACAAGTTTTCTTCAGCATCATTATAAATCCATCTGCTAATGAGACTGGAATTCTAGTGAAGTGGCCATAAGATGTATCTAGAGTAGGAAAGTTAAAGATCAGGTTGTTTAAATACTTCTAGTCTGAATTTTAATTTTCATTAGCTAAGCAGGTCTTTTTATGAAAACATTAAAAAAAAAAAATGCTGCACCACCAAAGATTGTAAAACATTGGCCTTTTGTTTGGACAAATGGACAGTTTAATGGCTAGAGAAATTTTAAACATTGTTTTTTCCCCTTGCAGAACTGCCACTGTAAGGCCTAAAGGAACATTGTACATAATTGAGAAAAAACAAAAAGGCAAAGTGAAAAGTGAAAGAACCAAAATAAAAAGCACTTCTTAACAATCAAAGCAAACAAAGAAAAACTTCCCATTTCAGTAATCTTCTGTGTTATTGTCAATAATGTCTGGTAAGCAAATATCAGACCCAAGCCTAATGCTCCTATTATCAGTACCATAAGTAACAAAATTTAGGAGAAAATGCTCTCTTACAGTGCCCAGAAACTTCTGGTGGTGTGATTTATCTCCAGCTGTTTGGTAACTGTTCTGCCTGGCTGTACTGGGGGAAACTCATTGCATTTATAATGACACATTACCCAGCAGAGCACCTCACAGTTACACTTCACCAGAGCTGCAGTGCCAGAGCTCCAATTAAAAAAAAAGTGGAATATCTTACAATTAGACCGTGTTTTCTTTGCAATCAAGCCAAACATGCTTTGCAATGCATTTAAACAGACTGCATTGCAGCTGCCCTTGAAAATACAAATGCTTCCAAATACAAACTATCACTGAAAAACACACAAATAGGAAAAATCATGAAAAAAAGGACAAGGTTCAAAACCTAACAGAGAAAACGAGAATTTCTCTTGCAAATACATGAAGAGACAGGAAGCACAGGTATTTTACATACAAGGAGGATAACTTTACCCTGTACTGACTTTAAAATATATAAGCAGACCAGTGAAAATATAAGGGGAAACACACGCCTTAATTAGATTTACCCTTCACGAAGGGTATCAGTTTAGCCAAAGTCATGGAGAACACACCATGCACATCCTTTATCCAAAATTATCTTTTCTTTCCTCATATGCATCCATAATACAGATTAAATCCTCGTAGGATTAAAATACCCTGCAGGCCTAAAGAATCCAATGGCATTTCAAGTAATTTCCCTAACCTGGCTCAGTTTCAGAATCTTCTCCTTCCACAGAATTCTGGCTGTGTTCCTAAAGTGCTGCTTTTTTTTCTCAGAGAGGTCTGTGGGGGCTCATCGACACTTTCAGACTATGTGAACCACTCACATTCAGAAAACTCAAAATGTATTTTTTCTGTATCTACCTGTCATTTCTTTTATGCACTTGCTGTGTGCATTCGTTCCTATTACGATGTTAATCCACCAGCTCACAGCCCAAGTGAAATCTTGAACAGAATTCAAACAAAAATATTAGCATTATTTCCCAAATACTACTAAATATTACAGTTTCACAGCTCTATGACTGCAAGGCCATGTCTGTCCTGGAGGGGTGGAAATCAACAGAAAACGAATGCTGAAATCTAAAATTATTCACTACATGCACATATTTTAATTGGAAATGTGTTTCTCTCATGAATAACAAGTGGTTTTCTTCCTCATCATAGTTTGTCCAATCCTAGCATGGGAAGAGGGTTCACTTATAAGATCCTTAAAATCTTCCAAATGAAGTAGCATCCAAGAGCATGTTTTCAGTATGTCTGAAACATGGGKTGGAATAAAGAAATGCACAATTTTCAGAACTACACTGAAACAGAATATCTAATGCTGAGTTTAGAAGGTAGGCAGAAATCTCAGAGGAGAATGAAGGAAATGACCAGACTGCAGAAAAGCAAAACTAATAATAATATTGAGCAACTTTACATATGTCTAGAGTTAGCTGAAGATTTATTTTAAGATGTATGGTCGTCTTCTTTCTCACGTGAGACAGAATTATTTATTGTTTTGCTACATAAACCATCTCTGCAACTTTAATATCAACGTTGAAATGCAGCATYGGTTAAGTGGCGATAAAAAAACAAGTATCTGCCCCTTTCCCAGCAGAGAGAGGACAGAACACACAGACAAAACAGGTAAAAGGAATCACTGAGAGGAGCAGAGAAGGCTGTGACTCCTCACCCAGGTAAAGGCTTTCAGGAGAGAGACGATGTTGCTTGGGTTGCTGTCCTCACACATTTGGGGTCACCAGATGTTGCGGGCCGAAGCTGGGCGTGTCCCGACTTCAGGAACACTGAAATGAAACTCACACCTCGGCTGGTCTAGAAAACTCCCCCTTTTATTCAATTTGACTCCAGTATTTATAGATATGTACAGAGGTCAAGGGATTGGCTACACAGGTCGCCACCTCTTCAACCTGGATGGTGGACATCACCATCAATCATTTCTTCTCTCACAGGAGAAGTATGTAAACATTCTAAGAATAGATATTGTTTTCAGAAAGCTGCGTGAGRARGTTCTACAGAAAGRCAAAAAGACAGAAAACTCAGGGCAACAAGACACAACCTCACAGAGACCATGGCATGAGCCAGGAAGGGAAAATATCTCAACACCCTTTACATCAGCAGCCCTSGGACCACTGTACATGGCCATAAACTGCCCAAAAGATGCTTTTATGTTGTTACAAACCATGAAATCCCATCTGCTAAAAGAATGGATGAGCAGCAGCCTCTTTGTCCCACGCAGATCTCAGGATGAGGGGACAAGGCCCAGGTGTATTCAGAGCAGCAGGAAAATCTGTTCCACACAGGGAGGAAAATCTGCACTGATCTCCCTGTGCCAGGCACACTGGGTTTGCTGCCAGCCTCTGCTGGCAGGACAGGAGCAGATATTCTGGTAAGGCTGGCAGGAACACAGAGCTCTGCCCAGAGCACAGAAAATTGAGTGGCTTTGTAGGAAAGACACTGTAACATAGCAAATACCAGAAACGGGCTCCATGCAGACAGCTGGCATTGTTAATTTATACCCTTTTATGAGCTCTAGAAAAACAGGGTACCAGGGTGAATTCAGCAGTGACATGGCTGCCATCCAGGTAATTKTCATGCCCACATTTCCATATAAACTCTTGTGCTTTGTCCACATTTTTTTTTTTAATAATTTTGATGCCATCTCTCCTGGAGCGCTGTGTTCCACACCAGCTCGGGTTTGTTCCCTTGCCTGATCAGAGTGCTCAGGCTGCAGGGATCTCTCTGCACACATCATGTTATGGATATTTCATGGCTGTGTGAGGATGCTCCATGCTGGGACAGCTCAGCTAAAACTCTTCCATAAACCTCATTCCAGGACTGGAGGTATAACTACCCTGGGGCAGCACATTGGGTGTGCTGGATGCACTGCACTGCTGCCAGGGGCTGAGCCAGCAGCTCTGCATGGAGCTGGACATCACTCCCTGGGCCTGGCAAATATCCCAGGGCTATTTTAGGGATGAATCTGAGCAGGCACGTGGCATAGAAAMCCCCAAATTGATGGTGTGCCCATCACCATCAAAAAGCTGTGCTAAATCTTTGTGCTCTCTCCTACCAGCATTGCCACAGGTGAGTTATGTGGCTGAAAAAAACTGCACAAAGTCAGGTAAACCCTCAGATAAAGTAATATATTCTTGGCCAGTCAGGGATGGTGGTACAACATGTAACTAAATGTATAAAACTTCATGAACCTGGAGGCCACCCTGATTTCAGACCTATTTTACTGAAATAAATTCTAGTTGGTGCAACACTTGTACACACAGAATAACAGAACACACTGTCTTACCTTAAAGCCAGCAAATAAAACACTTGCAGATAAGAGTCAAGATTTTTTTGCATAGACCCTTGCTCATTTTAAAAGTGGAAAAAAAAAATAAAATCAAAAGATACTGCATGAATCAAGACTTTCCACTTCTTCCCCATTCTTTTGCAGAGCTCACAAAGAGCAGATTGCTGCAGCCCACCCTTTGGTGCTTTGTGTACTTGCTTTATGACCTTGGGCTGCACAGTTGTTATACACAAATACTACTTTAATATTTTCCTCAGCTAGTGCTGTTCCTAGCACTGCTGCTCTAGGCTGCTGTTATGGCTGGATTTAGGGACAAACATAGTGATAGGTGGAGTGATTTTCCACATTGGCTTCACCATGGAAAGGATTATCTGTAGCAATTAATTTTTTCTTCCAATAATGCACGGATGTCCCAAAGAGACAAGAAAAGTAGGTCAGCTCATTCTCCCAGCTGCACTGACTCAGCAGCACTCTAACCATTTTCCTAGAACTAAACCAGGCAGTGCACAGAGAAACACACACAAATTAGGGTGGAAATATCAACATTGCACAGGTCAGCAAAACCATATGGTTGTTTAGATTAAACACAGGCAGATTCAGAAATACTGGGATCTTCAAGCTGCATATAAAAAACTCAGAGCACAGCACAGCTTTGAAGTCCTTTCTTCCCTTTCTAAATCCTGATCTCAGAGTCCACGAGCAGTTCTGCACTGACAGCTCTGGGTACCAAAGGGTTCCAGCTGCAGGCAGTGGCAGCTCAAGCTTCACTGTGTTGTCCTGGCAGCTCTGTGTGGTTTGGGAATTCCACCTGTCTGCATCAGAAGGTATTTCAGTCTCCCTCATTAACCCAGCAGCTCCTCAGCTGAAGCTGACAACAGAATACTGCAGGGGAGGCCTTTGAGATAACAGACAATGGCAAATGTAATCCTTCRATTTGCCTTCAGCTGGATTCCACACCAGACCTGAAAAATGGCCCAGTGGAAAGGCACTAAAGRACAATGAAATTTGAAACCTCTAGAAACTCTTCTCTTATTTTCTCGATGACTCTCTAAATTATACTCTCTGGAGTGCTCTTCAATTCCTCAATTTAAAACCGATTTTATTGTGGGGCTATCACTACTCACAATCTGAAAGGAAAGTTGGTCCAGAGCCATGGAATCATAGAATTCTTAGGGTTGGAAAAGACCTCCAGGATCACCCAGTCCAACCATGAGCCCAGCAGCMCCCGTGTTCACCATTAAACCACATCCATAAAGCTTTTCAACCCTCCCAGCCACAGGGATTCCCTGGGCAGCTCCTTCCCATGACTGACCATCTTTTCAGGGAAGAAATTTTTCTTAACTTCCAATGTAAACCTGACCTGTGTGAAGGGAACTTCTCTGTCTGAGTTGTCCAGGAGCCTCACCAGCACTCACTGAGCTGGGACCACCAAAGCGTGGTAACCCCAGAGTAACCCCACMGCCACACCAGGTTTCCCTATCAGCTCAACCTCTGGGTTCCCACAGCAGAGCCTCAGTCATCCAGACCCTTAAAATGATTTAATCTTGGTACAACAACTAAATARCAAARCAACAGCTCAAGSTGGTGCCTCCRAGGAGGAATCCTGAATGAAGCAACCCTTGGACTTTTATCTCCTCCCAGCCAGAGCACGGGGAGTGTCCCRGGAGCTTTGTTATCCACAGGGAGGCAATTCCCAGTCAGAGCTGACCTGGAGCTGCCCAGACACCTGCACTGACTGCACCCCTCAGCCCCTGCTGCACACTGAGCCACTGTCCTCTGGTTTGGAACTCCTTATCCAGGAGAAAAATTCAACTCCAACCTGCCTGCAGCCTCCTTCTGAGGGTCTGTAGATGTGAGAAAGTCCCTCTGAGACTCGGGTCCAGAGGTCAAACAGCCCAGCTCCCTCAGCTGCTCCTGRGGCTCCARACCCTTCCCCAGCTCTGTTCCCTTCTCTGGACAAGCTCCAGCCCCTCAATGTTTTTTTCCTGAAGTTAGGGGCCCAGAACTAAACCCAGAAAATAAAGTGCAGCCTTGCAGATGAGGACCTGGTCAGTGAGAGGCAGGTTAGTTCCTATTACTCTGCAACTTGAAATCCTGTTTACTGTTTTGTGGCACTGCAAGTTGTAGAAATACAAGAAAATTCCCTGTATTTCCTCAAGTTCCTTCATTGCTCCTGGTTTTCATCAGCTAGAAAACAAGACKCTCCTAAACTTTCCTAAAAGGTAAAAATGTGGTTCTGGAGGGAATTTTGGACCACTGAGGGATGGTTACAAAGCTCTAGCATCAGGTATGTTGGAGCACTGGGATAGATTTTGGAAAACACATGGCCCAATTCTTAAAGTTGAACTTTGAGTTACCAAAACTTTCCAAAGGAGCTCAGAGCATCAATACATTCAAATTCTTAAATTCCTCTGGAAGTCACACTTGAATTCCAAAAGGAAACTAATAATATGTTGTATAGACCATCAAATAACAGAAAAGTAGCTATTGAGATGGAGGGAAGGTTTAATATGGTGTCTCTGAATTGTGGAGGTGCTCCCTCCCCTCTTTGCTCCCAAATTCCAGATGCAACTTCACTGTCTCAAATGAAAAAGAATGAGAAGCTGTAACTTTTCATTACTACATAACCACATCATCCCTCAGAGCTATTAAAAAAGACATTGTGTACTTCCACCACTTTTAATTTCCATTTGTTACTGTTTTACTTCTCCATCTCAGTATCTCTTAAGTACAGTGACTCACACTGAGTTTTCAGTGGTGATGAGCACAGTATTCTAAAATTGTTTTGAAGGCCAAGGAGCAGATTTTCTTGTACAAACACCATTAACCACTGAATGCAGGAGATAAAAAAGCTGTTATTAAAAGAGCCAAAGTGTAACAAACTGTCCCAGTGAGGGCAGCCGTGTGGTTTCAGTCAGCAAGACCAGGACATAACATCCAGTAACCATATTGCTCATCTGAATGTGCATGATGACTTTTCAACCACACAGAAGTTCTGATTTTCCTTTTTCACCTCTTTTTGGAGAGAAGATATTGGAATGGATAAGCTGAGGAATGCACTGACACCAGAATCTCCAGTGCAGTTTGTTTTTCCCTTTGATGTGCATTGCCTGGMAYGCAGMTGCTGATGATGTGCCCTCACACACWGCGATGGGGATGGTGTCTGCTGAGCACACAGCATCACTCTGGGCATGCAGAGCTGCTGCTCCCACTCTGTGGGGCCCAAGGTGTTACAGTTCTGGTTTCTTTTTCTCTGCTGAGGTCACGATTCAGACACGGGAAATGTAAATTTCGAATTCGGACTTGGATGTTTATTAATTCTTATCTATTTATAGTCTCACAAGTCTGCTGTACCTCTAGTTAACAAGGTGCAAAATGGAGCACCTCTCTATCTCTACAAGGCATTTTCAAGGACAATCCGTCCAATTATGAAATGCCACCTAAATTATTTTTGGTTTAAACCCAATAACTGACCACTTGAAGTCTGCACTGTGGACTCCATCAACCAATTACAGAAAACCAGCCAAACCCATGAAGAAGAAGGAAGAAGAAGGTAAAGAAGAAGGAAAAAGAAAGTGAAGAAGAAGGAAGAAGAAGGTGAAGAAGGACTCAGACAATGCCCAAAGCCCTCCATCTTGACTCACATGTATTGCTATATACCAAAACCCCAAAATCTAAGTTTCCAGAGTTCCAACATCAAGGAAAAGGAGCAGAGGCAAGGAAGCAGCTTGGAGGGTTTTTCAGTAGGTATGAACTGACTCTCACTATGTAGCATAAAACCTCATAATCATCCCTGCCCCTTTGAATCAGGCTGCCAGGGGGAAAAAGGGGCATCCTACAWCTCCTGGCACCAGCAGAACCAAGAAGAAATTGAACAAAGCAACTCGAGATTTTTCTGAGTTTCTGCAGAGTAACAGCAACTCACAAAGGTTTGAACTAKGAGCATCCATTGCAGCTGAGGCAAAGAGTGGGGTGGCAGCAGCTGGGATGCACATCAATACTCTGGAGCAGTATTTTCCTGTGGGGTGAAGTCTGTCAGAGCCTGAGATGTGGAACACACTGGGAGGAGTGCTGGATCAGCTGGTGACCTTGAGGAGCTGCAGCTACAGGCTGGCAGGGATGTCTGAAACAAAGACAAATGCCCTGTCCTGGGCTGAGGAGGGGGAAATCCATCAGCACAGGCTGGGGRGCAAACAGCTGTTGAGCAGTAATGCAGAATCACAGAAGGGTTGRGGTTGGAAGGGCCAAGCCTCCTCATGTGGTTCCAACCCTCCACCATGTCTTGGGTCACGATGCAAAACGTAACCAAAATATGYATCATTCTATTGCAATCTGCTGAAACTGGCCCATTAACAGAAGATATCCCCATGGATGAGATAAGGAACGCTGGGATGATGTAATGTGTCATGTGATTGGTGAGCCTTGATGGCCCATTACAGAAGATATCCCTGTGGAGGTAATGGGAGGCACTGGGGTGACGAGTTTTAATGGCCCATTACAGAAGATATCCCCTGGGTGGGTGGAAAGAGATAAGAAACAATCTCCTACCCAGTTTCAAAAGCTGGCTTGTTATCAGAAAGGCAGTCACCCCCTCCCTCCTGGAGTTACAACAGATAAAGAAAAAGCACCTCCTCAACTGGGTTTCAACAGATGGAATAGAATAAACATTTTTTTGGTTACATTACCCAAGACACACCCTCACAGCAGAAGGAACCAGCAGTTTTTGCTTCTCCATGGCCCCACCATGCTGAGCAGCTGAGTGAGCAGTTAATTAGTGATGCAATGAGCTCCCAATCAAACAGACAAAAAAGTCCAGCTCTGCTCAGCGTGTCTGTAGTGAGCCTGTCCTGGCTATCTGCTAGGAAGGAAAGTTCCCCTTTGTGAATGGCAAAGGAACAACTCCACCTCTCTGGAGTCGTGCAGAACTGCAAAACTGCAGAAGAATTCCTGGCCAGTCCCTCCCATTGATATGCCAGTCCTGCTGTGCCTTTCAGATGTTTTATGTATCCCATTAACCAAGCCTTAGATGTTATCTATAAGGGATATGTGAGTATGAAATATTCATTTTTAACCTCAAAACATTTAAAATATGCAAGCATATATTCAATTTGGAATTTCAATTTTATGCTGATTTGCATAATTTATTGGAAGAGAAAGCTTAGTTTATWACAAAGCTTCAGGATAAATTTCTTGCCTCGGGGCTGCTAAGTGTACCCAGACCAGGTACATGACCATTCAGAGCATGCASTGAATGCTTGAGGTTATTTAATTTAAACTAAAGAACTAAATGCTGTCTTCTGGCATCCTTCAATATTTAGACATGTGTCTTTACCTGGCACTCAAATCCACCCATGTAAATTTCTTTACCTCTTTTCATTTCTAAAAACTGTTCACATAAATTTCCAATCAAATTTCCTAATACCATTTTTCCCCACAAAAACTCTCCGGTTTCCCATGGCTGTTCCTGGACTCCCTTTGGGCACACCCAGGTTTATGGAGAGTTCCACACCCTCCCACCCAGCCCTGCCATTCCAGTGTCACCAGAACATTAATGGATTTACTGCCTGTGAACCACGACTCGAGGCACRGATGCCGACAGTGTCAAACTCACAATCACACATCGCATTT
The DNA here is from genome assembly GCA_003546035.1 of Mixornis gularis. Lineage (NCBI taxonomy): Eukaryota > Metazoa > Chordata > Aves > Passeriformes > Timaliidae > Mixornis > Mixornis gularis. The sequence goes on along the minus strand of QVAJ01000061.1, from coordinate 1,244,785 downwards.
GCCTATTTGCAGATGATAATGCCTTTTGTTACTACAAGCATATCAGATCAGSAACAAAACTGTGTTTTTGTGCAGGCACGACATCACAAATGCATCTGTAATACTCATCCCAGCAGAACTGGGATGTTTATTCACTTGCACACCTATAATATGTTCTCTGGTTTTGAACCAATGTTTCAACAATTCATCKGCACAAAATCATATTTGCAAATAAATCCTCAAAGGTTATGTATCCGTGTGCTCGCTTTAGATTTCCCACACTTTTCACATTTTAACAGACATGGTTCAGCACTTCTGGAAGAAAGTAGAGACCAAAGAAAAAGATACAATCTCTAAAAATCAAATAAATTATTTTCCCAGGATGCATCCAGTCTTGTCTTCCAATATTCAATATTCATATTGAAAAAAACATTTCAGCTTTATTCCAGTGAATCAGAATAAAAACAAGTGGTAGTTTTTAAGCTTCTTAAAGGTATAACTGAGAAAAAAAAYTATCACCCGAAAAGAAAATCCGCCCTGCCTATGTAAATGTACCAAGCAACAGAACACTTCCTTTCCTGGAAGTGCCTGACTTTATCTCTCTGCAATTTGATACTATTATGCTGACAAATACAACCCAGTAGGGATCAGGCACCACTTGGAGATTAACATTTTTTGAAACCCATATCTATCATAAAAAAAAAAACCCCACACCACCAAATGCAGTGGAACAGATGGATCCTGATCAGGGACCAGGAGAGGCTGGATGCAGCAAGGACTGAAGATTGATACCTACTCACACAGAAGCAATCTGGGCACAGTGAACAGCAGGTTGCTACAGACATTTGGCATATTTATTGAAGCATTAAGGGAGTTCCACAATTCCATTTACATATATACAGGACTATGTAAAAAACACAGTATATTAGGCTTCCCACACACATAGAAATCTTGACTTACAATGACTAGGCTACACATAAAACTTAGTGAAACCTGCTATGTGGGATAATCCATTGTCAGCACTGCAATTTAACTGCACTTCCATTTTCAAAATGCCAATGATATTTACAGCTCAAAATGCCTGGCCCRGTTTTGTTCCCAATAGCAAAATCAATTACAATCTCCCGTAAAGTTGGAGAGAAGCAAAATCAGGCACTGTTGTATCTATTAAAGAAAAGGTACAAAACTTCACCATAAATATTCCCGGTTTAATTGCCCTTCTGCAGCACAAATAGCTGAGAGGCAAAACATCTCGGCTGCTTCTTTAGAAGCTCTAATGTGTGACATGAAAACACATAATTGAAGAAAGTCTTGAGGTAAATTTGAAAAGTCAAGTAATAGTCGTTAGCAGAAAACCAGAAAAAAGCTTGTATTCATCATCAAGTGCATTGAAAAGACARATTACACCCCTGCAGCCCACACTCCAGGACATACATTTGTCCTTCTAATGCCAATGGAGTTTAAAAGAATTTATCTCACCAAATTCAGAAACTGCTCTATCATTTTACCTCATCAACTTTTAGCTCTGAACTAGTGTTTTTGGTCACAAYCTGACCTGGACTTGCCCTTTCTTCTTTATTCTGAGGATAATCTAGTGTTCTAAYTTGTAAACTGAAGGGAAGTTTGCTCAAGTCTTACTTCCTTTACTTTGACTGTGTTAATCTGATTTGCTGTTGTACACACTGGGCTAAAATACCTCTCATGACTCTTGCYGTTCTCTTTCTGTGGGAGGAGAACATTATACACAAATTTAAGGTTTGAGCAGTAGGAAAAAAGAAAGAAAACAAATATTGGAATAGCTAGTTTGGGGATTTAGTGACTGTTTCCTATGCTATAACACTGCACCCTTTAACCAATGATTTAACCAGCAATGAAACACAAAAACTGATACATTCAGCTGAAGTTTTAGCAACAAAACATGTGCCATCACCCAGGAAGCACACAGAGCTCACAGTCAATAAACCAGCTCTCTCCTGAGCAAAATAATCCSTGTTAGTCCTTCTGTGGCACCTCTGAGGTTGACTCTCTCCTTAAAAATGCAGATCACATTCCCTGGAGATACTCATCTTTTCCCGTGATGCACCTGAGTGACAGAACAACAAGCTTAGTGCAAAGAAATGCCACTGGGGTTGACAAGCAAGTTCCATCAGTATGCAGTGTTTGCACAGTACAGTTCAGTGCCAGCAGTTCACACAGGCCCTTGCTTTGGAACAGAATTATAATTAAGCCCKAAATCTTCAGCTTTCTGATTAATTCTTATCACACAGGTCCTCTAYGTTTTCCTGTGTAAGTCTGGATTTGTGTTTGTCACTAAAGAAAACAGCATATAATGGTTAACCACGGACATACAATGTACCTAGGACATGAATATCCAGTAATTTCCTCATTAATTATGAGGTTTGAAAACATTGTCAGAACATTAATGYTCTCCTGATGTAACATTTCCCTCCTCTGACATGTGCAAACAACAGAAATGTGGTAAGTAAAAGCTGTAAGAACTTGGGATGTGTCAGTTCAGTTTAGAAACATCCTCTGTGTTTCATGAAAAAAGTATTTTCTAAATATTTGCAAGCTCACAGCAMACACAATCCAAACCCAAGAGCTGGATAGACCTACAAGGGGGTCTATGACCTACAAGGTTCTGAGGAATGCCTCAGGAAAGAAACCACAGAGATAAGATGCCAGCAAGAGCCCTTAGGCTGCCACAGTCAACAAGGACTGTGCCATTCTCACACGGGTCTAAAAGACCATTGTAGCATCTTATCTAGCTCAGAACARCACCATTATTTTGTGCTTTTCCCCTCTGTGCAGCCAAGCCAGAGGATCACTTGGTCCCAGRCAAGGGCAGGTGTAGGGGTTTTACACAAATCTTTCTCCTCAGACTTCTTCCCTGTCTGTATGGGAAACAACCTCCTGTGTCTCCTTCATGTCAGCAAAATAATTGACATTTTGTAAAGACTCTACAGCAGGTCAGGGGGAAAATCACCATATAAATCAGAACCCTTTAGTGAACTCACTCTTTCTTCAGCTCCAAAACACAAGCTCAGAAAAAGAGTCTCGTGTTATTTTACAAGCCAAGATACATTATAGCACTAACTCTGATCTGCTGCAACTGGCTTTTAGGGTTATTTCAGTGACATATGCAGATCTTCCAAATGTGTGTGCATATTTTCCATAAAACATTAGTTACTGCATAGCAAGTAAATATATGAGACCTGATATTTGAAAAGAAATAAACATTTGRGTAACCCTCTTACTGATCTAACACAGATTAACTTGTCATGGATGCTTCTCTCAGCTGTTATATTAAGATGATMTATTAACAGTATCATGGAATGGTTTGGGTTGGAAGGAGTTTTTAAAGACTGTAGTCCAAAACCTCTTCAGTCCAGACAGGAACATCTTTCACTATYCCAGGCTGCTCAAAGCCCCTCTAAACCTGGTCTTSAACACTTCCARTGATGGGRCTGCCACAGCTTCTCTGGGCAACCTGTACAAATGTCTCCCCACCCTCATCATATAAAAATTCCAGCCCTATATCCAAGTCAATCTACCCTCTCACCCCATTTTCCTGTCAGGCCCTGGTAAAATGCTTTTCTTTCTTATAGGCCCCTTTTCTATGCTAAAAGGTCACAATAAGATCTCCCCAAAGCCCTCTCTTCTTCACACTGAACAGAAAAAAAACCTGCATGGCAAAGGGGGTGATGTTTACTCTGAGATCCAGTTTATAAAGAATGGCTGGTATCAGTGGAAAATTACCAACTAGAGAATAAAATAGGAGAARGTCCCAGATAAAACCAGTGGTGAGGGTAATCAGAAAACCTCACTGAGCAGGGTCKTGGACAAGGAATGTAATTGTTGAATTGTTGAATCAATATTTGCAGCTTGTTGAATCCCACAGGTTCCTGGGTTTTTTGGTACAGRTGATGGTGACAAGGGAAGTCCTCTGGATGTCACACAAAGTGCCAGGAAAAGGCTGAGGGTATCAAAGTGGGCAGTAACTTGGATGACAGGTACGAAGTAATAATAAAACATCACTAAAACAGTGACAGAAAAAAATAAAACTGCAATGAAAACAATTTTCATTTCGGGAAGACAGTTCTCTGTAGGTGAGAACTGGAAACAAGCTGTCCCAGGGTGCTGGCAGCTATTTAAAGAAACATTTTTAAAG
>QVAJ01000061.1:1215528-1227281 GCA_003546035.1 Mixornis gularis | reverse complement strand
AGAAAGATAAGAACAATGCCCTACCTGGTGTTATCAGTTGGGCCATTATCAAAAGGCACCCGCCCCCTCCCTCCAGAGTAAACAAGAGATAAAGAGGAACAACCTCCCAACTGTTTTCAGCAGATGAAAATAGAATACACAATTTAGGCTCCATAACCCAAGACACCCCCCAAAAAAACCTCTTTGAATTCGGTAAATTGTTTGTTTGAATAAGTATTTCTGCATCAGGTAACTCGTGTTCAATGCTAGTAGTTTATTTATCTGTTTATTCTTTTCTTATGTATATGCAGTCTACAAGCATTGAAATCCCTGGATTATTTTCTTCGAGGTTATATTGATGGTTTAGCTTTTGAAAAACAGCAATTACGTTGCAGTACATTTAAAAAAAAAAATCTACATTTTTGAAAAGACTTTTCTTTTAAATACAGTCTGTTGAAGTGTAATTTTAAAAACCTGTGCAGTTGGAATCTGCAATTTCAACAATAGCTGTAATTTTAATTGTAATTTGCAGACCATCTGAGGTAAAAAAAAGAGGTCTTACAAGTCTAAAGGACTTCAAGACAAAGAAAGCAGTTCAAGTGCAACAACACCATTGCAAAAATGAATTTGGACACAGCAGATGTGCAGGTATGGACATCAAAATCACTCCAGGTATGCACTGTCTGAAATGAAAACCAGCATTGTGAAGATTTTGGTCTCTAATCTATTAAAAAAAAAACCCAAAGCAACAATAACCAAAAAAACCCCAACAAACCAAAAAACAAAACACAATAAACCCACATAATTTGTTGCCTTTTCTTTGTTATTCAAGTTTTTTCATGAACTGGCTTTCTGAAATAATTAGCTGGGACCTCTGGCACATTCAATGGATGAAGATGTGTACGTCCCCTGGCTAAGTGATGTACAAAAACAGTGTAAGCCACAAAATTAGCTGGGGAGCAGGATGGTGCAAATATTCTGCAATGTTGCAAATATTTAAAGTAAGATTTTTTTTTTCCAATATATTAGTCAGACTAAAAATTAATTTTCTTCTTCCCATTCTAGGTGAGCTGCTTAAGAGTTTTTTAGCTGTGGGAAAGGTTTTGGGGAATTAGGATTGCAGCTATATCCAACTATGCCAGAATGAGAGCTCCATTTTTTGAATTAGTAAATGATGCTGTTTTACACCACAACGACACAGACTCTGAGATTCAGAAGGCTGAAAATGACTCCTTTATTTTTGGGATGTGTCTCCCTTTTATACTATTTCACACAGACCAATTTGATTGGTGACACAAAGACAAACCTCTTCACTCACATTGGTCAGACCAGGGGGACATCAAGAAGAAATCCCTCCTAGGAAAAGGAATGTAAACAAAGTTACAGTTACAAAAACATTTCTCTTGTTTACAGAAAATTCTCTGGGAAAAGAATTTCAGAAAACCAAAACATCTCAGGCACCAAACCAGGGCTACAAGTAATGTCTTGGAATATTCACCCTGAAAATCAAGAACYCACATTTCTCCACAGCAAATTCTGAGTTGGCCTTGAATTGGTAATTGGAATAATTGAGATTATTCTGGCCCTCGACATTCTCTTCTGTCCGTGTGCTCTGTTGGATTGCTCAGTCCTGGTCAGAGGCTTTGAGTATTTTAATGTATTTGAGTATTTGAGTATTTTAATGCTCTTGGTTTGCTCAGTACTCAGTGCTGAGCCAGTGGGGTTTAACGAGGCCCTTCAAGTTCTGCTGGCCCGTCAAATGAAGAGTGAAAGCAACAGACAGAGGCTGTTCAAAGTGTGTTTTCCTTCCCTCTCAGCTGAGCAGGACAGAAAAGTTTACCACTCGGGTTTTGATGTATTTACTGGCTTACACAAGATGGCCATCAGTGTTGATCAGAGGCGTCTTTTTCTGGTTTTGTTCGATTTCTTTTTAAAACGTTGTCCTTTACGAAGAGATAAACAGTCTGTAAATGTAAATCCATAGGCCTTTTTTTTACAATTCTTATATAAACAACTAAGGCTTCTCAAATCACTGAAGGCCATTAAAATTTAATGCTGTGTAAAGTTCAATGATCAATGTATCCATTTAGTAAACATACCTTTTTGTACAAGCTTTTAGCCCTCATCTGCTATTAGCATTCAGGTGGAATCATTACTGAAGTGTTCTAAATATATATTTTAAATGAAGCTTTTAAAAGCTTCCTCTTGCTTTTAAGTTTATACCCTTCMAATTAATAAAAGGTCTTCCATTATGATGCCATGTTTTGCAATGCTTGTTTATAAAATGTTTTTCTTTCCTTGTATTTTTATCTTTTGATGCAGTTAAAAACAAGAATTGTTGAACCCGCTTCTAAAATGGAAAGCTTTCTTTTGTTTGGCCACAGGATAAAGAGGACACTTATGAAGAACAACTCAAATCCTTTTATTGCTTACATATCCTTCAAATTTCAGTCTAATAAAGCGAATTTTTTTTGCACAGCAGTATTTCCATTAGTTCTGTGTCTTGCTCCAGCTGGACCAATCTACCTTTATACCCTGCTGTGATACCCATGGCCTTGTTAAGCCTGGCTGCATGTACAGTCTTCAGCCTTCCTCCTAAAGAGATTATCAGGGTTTTCCAGGCTGATGGATAAGTACCTTGAGATAGGTAGATATTCATTCCATCTTATGTCACTGCCATGCTCTGTGGGGAAAATGTGCCAAGAATTTGTGTGTCTGCTGTCCACACCTGGTGCACCGTGAGCTTTAGGAGTCCTCCTGATGTCGCCCCAGGTTTTCTTGCTTTTGAGTGCTTCTAACTTTGTACTGCAGATTCTCATCTTTTTTTGAGAAAGCAGTACTCATGTAAACAATGTGTATTTTCAGAATGTTTACATATTTCTCCTCTGGGAGGAGAAATGTGATTGATGGTGATGTTCACCATTCAGGGTAAAGACGTGGCGACCTGTGTAGCCAATCTCTTGACTTTTGTATAAATGTATATAAATGGAGTCAGATTTTTGAATAAAGAGGTTTTTCCCTGGGGTTAGTTCCCTTGAACTGTTGTTGGTGTGGCCTCATCTTTCTGTCCCTGAAATTGGGACATCCCAGCCTCAGCTATCACATCCTGTCATCTTGCATCCTACAGGACCATGCACTACCCAACAGTTGGGAATGAGCATCTTCTGTGGGGTGTGTCCTGCTAAGAACAGTCACTGCAGAATGATCTGTCGTGTCAGTAATATTTCCTTTAGTCTGTGCCCAGACTGCTGCAGGCACTTGTTTATTCTTTCTTCTTCTCCATCTGATTTTTTTGTTTTAGGGTTTCCTTCTGCTGAGATCTTGTATTCTCAGCTGGGTTTTGTTTAGCAAAGGAACAGGGCCAGCAATGCCTGGAGTCACCTGAGAGCAAGATTTCTCCTTCTAAGCTCTAGAAATAAGCAGCACCCGTATTCTATCCATTCACCTTCTTACWTTGTTGTTTAGATCAAAATCTGTGYGTCTAAAGRTCACTGAATTCCTTGATGTGTAAATGTGCAGTTGTTTCCTCTCACTCTGCTGCTGTTCTTCCTAAATGGAGCACTCTTTCCTTGCTTGAATTGGAGAATCCTCATTACAGCTTTTTCAACATGACCGGAATTGGATTCCCTGGGATGCAGCTTCCCAAAGGCTGGGCTAGAATCCCTCATCCCATTCACGTGGTATGGGTGTATCCTGTCAGTGGGGAGTGGGTGAGGAATCTCATTCCCATCTGGTTCTGTTGTTATCACCTATCTCCCTGGGTCTTGCATCACAGACAGGGCCTTGCACTTGCAGAAAAAAGCAGAATTTCTCTTTTTCTAGAGTAACTGATGTACAGGCCCACACCTCCAAGAACCAGCTTGGTACTGAAAGCTAAGAACTTCCTTCTGAGRCATTTCATGCCTGAGGCGACTTTGTGCTTGGAAACAAGTGCCTGGAGAGCTGTTCAACTGCACTTCTGGGGGAAGAAGCAAGAAGAGGGAGAACTCAAGGGAGATGTGGGATCTTGTCAAAATTCTATTCTTACACATCATTCTCTGGTCAGAACATTGTTGCACCACCAGAGCACACCTTGGTGTTCCAGTGAAGACTCCTGTGTGATAGGGATGAACGTGCTGAGACATTAACATTGGAAGTTAGCTTTAGGATAACTTTCAAAGAAAAACAATAATTTTTTTTTCTATTATTATGTCAAATAACTCTAGCAAGTAGTAATTTGGGTTTTGTTGGGKATGCTGTTGCTCTTGAAGTAGCCAAAGAGATTTTGTGGTAGAAATGCTTTCTTCCAAGTCCCGTGTTCCTTTTAGGGCTGGTATGAAGACTTCCATTCATGATCTGTACATTTATCATCAGCTCCAAATAAGTTTGGGCCGATTTTCTGGTTCATCYATCAAGAAAAGATGAGGGTCATCAATGTAGGAGGCTTAATATAGTAGAAGTTTTCCAAGACGGATATAAGGCTCTCTATAAAATAAAAATGTAAGCACAAATGAATAGAGATGTTCAGAACTTGATGAATTTCACCTGTTCTGTTACATTCAGTATCCAGTTCCATAAGAACTCTCCTGRAAATTCCAAAAACTGGTCCATGAGCTGTTTATCCCAGGGTGGTTTTCAGTATTTTCTCTGAAACATTTTAATAGTATTTTATAGACTCAGGAAGCTGTTAGTGGTTAGCTTGATTTGGGCTTACCTCTGTTTTCATTGAATTAATACCTAAAAAAAGGGGAAGTTTCTGTACACACTTCAAACAGCAAACCATAAAGGAAAAGGAAGGAAAATTCAAACAGTTTTATGCAGCTTATTATATCTGACAGTCCTTGGGAGAGGACTGAATAAATAATAGTAGACTGAATCACTTTGTAAACTTCATTCAAGAAACTTTAAGATGATGAAATAAATCTCATTCTCTCAGAGCTGATGGTTTGTTTTTCCTTCTTGCCCTTGCAGAGGATGCAAGTCGTTTGCTAAGTACAGCAGTAGAGTCATTCTGCAGATTACTTTACCCAAAACAAACAGGCTTTGTTCTTACCTTTCAGCTCTGCAATCTGGTAGGGAAGGTGTGCACGACAGATTCTTGATAAATAAATGCATAATAAAATGTGGCTAGACTTTATTTTTCCCCAATGTATTGTAATATCAAAAAGAGCTTGGCAGATACTTTACCTTTGCTGTGGCAGGTATGCACATAATTATTCCTCATCCTTGCAAATGTAAAAGAAAAAAAAACAGAAACAGAAACAAAAACAAAACCACTTTGTTGCTGGCCAGGATTAAAACTGAAGCTTGCCTTTTGGWGGTGACATGAAGAAAGGAATTAACTTTGGTGGTATGAATTCTATTGCCTAGCTAATCTACACATTTCATTCACTCCAATTCTTCAGCTGGTTTGAAAATCAAATGCAGGGAGGCAGGATTTGTTTGAAGCTTCCATAGCTCTCATTACTTTTTAATGACCTTTCCCTCAAGAACTGTATCCCACTCTTTTTCTCACTTCTGTTTCTTTAATGGGGACTGTCACACACAGAAATATCCACATTGCTGTTTTCTTTAGAATTATGCATAATTAAATTTAAAAACTTATTTCAAGGACCGAACAGATTGTTAAAAACAGGAGAGGGTGAGGTGGGAATTGCCAAGCCACTGGGTAAATTGGAGTGGAAACTATTGGGGGAGGAAGTTATCCAGAGGAGAAAGGCAGGAGGACAGAAAGAAGACATGATGGTCAGCGAGGTGGTCAGACAATGGAGGGAAAAAATCACAGCAGAGCCTCTGCTGACACAACGGGTGCATGAAGGAGGAAATCTCTAGTGAGGGTGAAGAACCAGGTGTCAATTAGCAGGAAAATATTTCGTGATCTGTATGATGTACTGCATTATTAGTTCAATTCAGGTTAATTCACTTTTCTTTGTCCTTCRTTTGAATTCCCCATATTTCTCCCAGTTGCTCTTTAACCAGATGTTTTTCTTTGCTTCCAACACTTTCACTGACTCAGCTAGAATCCCCTTGTCTGTACTGTTTTGGTTTGGTTTTTTAACTCTAAAAAAAGCCTGGTGCCATTTTCTCCATTATTTCACTCTGTAATTCTGGGGGGCTTTTCTTTCTTTCTACTGTAGAAATAATTAGCTTTCTTCCTGTAATAGTGAGAATACCTTGTATAAATCAAAGCAGGCCTATAATATAATAGAGGAATCCAGAAAATGCTGGTAGCAAATATAAAAATGCAGAGTTTAAACTAGAAGTAGATTTTTATTGTCAGCAGTGAAACCCTTAACTTTTCATAAATGAAAGCCATCCTCTCTGACACAAGTGTCCTTTTCATAAGYAAATTACTGTGATATGCAGTTAATCTATTAAATGATTTGCTTTAGTTCAGAGACTTCATCCTTTATGGCAAATTATTTTTCTAAGAGACCAAAGCCACTTCATTAGCTTCCCAAAATATGAGGCAATTATTAATTAGATACATCTTTTTTTCCTTACCAATAAATAATCTAATGCACGTTTGGTTGCAGCAAAGCCTCGGCTATGCAGTAAAATCTTCTAGCCTTGATTTCAGAAATTAGTTTTCCGTCCAGAAAAGCATTCCCTGGAACTGCTGAGCAATTGTGACCTCTGCTGGAAGCCTTAAAGTGGCTTCTGATAGACAGCAACCATTGGAAATCATCATTACTGTCACTTTAGGCACTGATCTGCAGCGTGCTGGGCACTGTACAGATGGATTAAAAGATTGCACACCTAGCCTGRGGAGTTTGCAGGATAAATAGAAAAGGAACATACAACATAAATAGAAAATATAAATGAAATCAAAGAGGTCATCAGTGGCAGTGGCTCTTAAACTGCATGTTTGAACAACCTTGGAAATAGTGTGAGATACTGATGAATATTCACCATGTTATGGACATGGTTATAAATATCCTGATAAGCCAAATACTCCAATTTTTTAGTTTGAAACAAYACTCCTTATCATTATGTCTAAATACAACAGTGAAACAGGGCTAATTTATCTTTTTTTAGGAAGAAATTCAGTATTGAGTTTGTGCTGAAAAAAAAAATATGACATTCACCCATTATGACAGAGGGAGGCTTTAGTGGAAGTACAAAGAACTGTGTGTTCATTGATCTGGGGTTGCCTTAAGCCACCATCCATGATTCCAGCCCAGAGCAAACCTCGAGGTGCTCATCACCCCAGTGCTTCGAGTCATTCAAGGCTGTGCAGCAGCATGAAATGTGCAATAAAACACAAATTCCATTTGTATGCTTGGAAAGAGACGTTTACATTTGACAATCTACAGGGAAGAATGAACTGATTGTGGAGTTCTGAAAAATGCAAATGAATTTATGGCTTTTCTCAGAGTGGAGCGTTTGGCATCCTGAACATATGGTTCATAAAGGCTCCAGCAACTGTTTAGTGTGGTTAAAAACAGGGCTGTGGGGATTCTAAAAAGCAATGCAGCAAGATCAGAGCTCTTGATGTCAGAAGGCCCTGAAGCCAAGGCTGTCCTGCTCTTCCCTGTGCATCCCTGCCTTCTGTGATGATCTGTACAAYACGACTGCCGTTTTTAAAAATATCTTTATATTGTGATTGTGTGGAAATACAGGCACATCCATAAGAACCTCTTAGGTGCAAGTGTCATGTAATGAAAAATCGACCTGCATGAAACTCGTCGGGAAACAGGATTAGTTTAGTACAAAGAGGCCGTTTAGTGGATGCTCAAACCTGATTGTCACACTTGAAGGAACCAGCCTGCCATCCCAATTAAACCTTCAGGCATTCTTTGAATAAATGGGAAAGCTTCCATTGCTTTTGGTCAAGTGATGAGTTTAGCCTGTAAGTAGCTTACAGTGTATAAACAGCCCTGGAAGAGAAGGGGAAAAGAGGAAGGGAAGAGCTGAGAGATGGGATTTCTGTCTGAGCAGGGAAAGAGCACTATGAACCCTCTGTCTATTCCTTTTTCTTCTAGCAGAGCAGCTGGGGAGGGTCTTGTCATTTCTTGGAATTCCTGGAGAGGAAGAATATTCAGAGRAGACTTAAAAGATTATTTACTGAGGACAGAAACAAACTTGGAACGTTTCTCTTTTCCTCAAGAGAATAAGTCTTCAGGCAGTCCTTTAGATGAACTTAAATATAACTGAAATATAAATCAAATACCAAAATAACCACATTCTTTATTTCCTATGGATTTTAACTTCTTATACATCCCTATTTATTTCAATATGTCTGTTTAATCCTTCTTGGCTTTTGCAGGGACCTTGAAGGTGCTTTTTTGTCACAGCTTAGTTATCAGGCTTCAACAATGTGCTTTGAATTATTCCAGATCCTTTCAGTGCAGGTGCAGAGCATAAATCAAGTGATGAAACTGTGAATCAAGAGGAATGTTAGATGGCATTCTTGTTTTTTTTCTTTGCATATTCTAGAATATTATTTTGTTTTTAAAAGACTTAGATTTTCCTGGAGGAGCGCAGGAGGGAAATAATATCCTTGAAGTGCTGGTGGAACAGCTGGAGCAGAATTCAGAGGAAAATAAGATTTTTATTTATTTATTTTTCTTTGCTTTTAAACTAAGGAAAGTGTTTCATGCATCTGTGTCTTACAGGGATGAAGACAAGGAATTTTATACCTTTTGAGATTGCAACAAAGAACCAACAACTAATAAAAAACAGCRTAGCAAAAAGAACAACGTCATTTCAAAGCACACGTTAAGGCAAAATCCTTTTGAATTTACATCAGCATTCTGCTGGGGAGTGAATAGAGRGGACATTAGTCCTCATTTCCTCATTGCCAAACAGACAAATAGAACGAGACTGGCCCAGTATGATGAGATACCTGAAATCATGTCAGGCTGCTTTTGGAATTACTAGGGAGAAAAATAAATTCGGTCTTTGGAGGAGCTGCTCTGTCACTGAGCCTAATGTGATGTCATGGCCACCCAGAGACCCTTTAACAGGTGTGCCTGAACTAGAGGGAATCTGACTCAAAATCAGACAGAGGATATTCCTGGAGATTTCCAGGTAGGACAGCACCTATATTTAATTTGGACTGTGAATATAAAATGCTTGAAAATACGGGGAGTCRTGTTTCTGATAACTGTGGGGTGTAGAGTCCAAAAGGGGTCACAGGTTAGATTTGGCCACAAGCTGTAAAAATAAACTTGCAGAAGAGCAACTGAAAATGTGATTATTCTCTAAAGATCCATTCCCAAATTGTGAACAGCTGTACTCATTTCAAATCTGAGAAACTGCAAAGTCTGTATAAATTCTTTGTGAAGACCTAAATATTCAAAGTATCTATTGTGCACTATGGTAACACTTTGAAATGGCAGGAGTGAAAYATTCCTAATTGAGAAAGCTTTGCCCAATATGAGAACAAGACAAATTAGGACTGCCAACAACACAACTGGTATTTAAATTCTAAGCAGGTGAGAATGCAAGGTGGAAGGAAATGCATTTCTCACCCTGTGGGTGCCTTGTTTGAAGCTGAGTGTTGCAGGCAGTAAGTAGAGGCTTACCTAAGTAATATTTTATACATTTTAYACATTTTATACTGCCCCTAGTCCCTGTAGCCTCCTGATTACATTAGTATTCGAAGTCCTCTGCACTTCCTTTGAGGAGGACGTGCTAACTTTGGCAACTGCGGTTTCCCAGCTCTAAGCCTAATGAAAAGGGAGATAAGTGAAAAACCTTTTCGTTTGTTGTGTTTCTGCTGCTGAAGAGCCAGCAGAGGGAGCTTAAGGAACAAACCCACTTCCCACGGCTTATTAATAATGCAGAGGTACATAACCAAATAAACAAAGTCTGCCATGGTAGCCTATTCCCTGTAGGAAATGGGAGAAAAAAGAAAATCGGTAGCTCCTGAAAATGGTAAAATCAGTAGGGAAAGGAAACTTTCCTAGTAAACAAGAATGCAATAAAATTAACATTAAAAAAGTTAGAGGTTTAAGATCTATAAATCTCTGTCAGATTTACAGAGAATAAATGGTATTGCTGTGTTCTTGAACTTTTATCTATACCCAAAAAATTGATCGTTAGTTTTGTTTACTTCTGCTTTTTTATGAATGCTCACAGTTTTAAAAAGCAGCGTCTTGACGTTTTCCTTTACACACCATTGTCTTACAGCTGCTGTGACTTTGGGGAAAATAGTTGGGATAGATTTGCACTGCGCTTTCTAACGCAGTAGAATAATGTCCAAGAAATTCCTGAGTCCTTTTATCTCTTCCCCTATCTCAGTAAAATGTAAGCAATAAACAAACAGGAAAGTAATGCCCATCTCTTCTTCAAGGAGCTACATCACACACCTCAGTTGGCTTTTCCAACTTAGACAAGCTCCAGGATCACTTGGCAGAGCAGTGACAGGTTCCTGCTCAGCTGAGGAGCCTGGGGCACTCTGTCAGAATGTCACCAGGACCTCATTTCAAGTGTGTAAATGYTGCCTGCGCTGGCATCTTTGAGGAACATAATTTTGGAAAACTATATAAGGGTCTGGAGAAGACATGAAGTGTGTTCYCAGGTGGTTTTTCTTTCCTTGTTCTGAAACATGTATATTTTTGTGCTCGATCTTTATGGCACTACTAGTTATAGAAGGGTTGGGGTTTAAATGAAATTATATCAAAGRTTTCCTAAGAACTGGTGGCTAGAAAGATTGCTTAGTATCGAATAAGAATTTTCTAAGAACAGCTTTGCTGTTAGAGCCCAATATTGATCRTGCAGCTTGTGGCAGAGTGTCCACAGGGCACGCTGTAAAATTATATCCTCTCACTTAGTTTCTTTCACTTGTGGTGTGTTAGAGACCAGCTGCTGAAACAAGTGTCGGTGATCTATAGACCTGCTGAACGTACAGTTGATTTCCAGCTCCACACACATTTATTTCACGTTGCCGCTCCTGAGTGCCAAGTTTGGGGGTGCTCRCCTCGAAAATGCAAGACTTTCAGGTTATTATGCACACTGTTCTGATTTGCTTTTCATCTCCATAAATAAAACTGGGTTATGGCTTTGACAACAGGAAGGCAGACCCCTCAATAAAACATTTCTGAGTTCCTTTCTTCTTCTTGTGGGTCAATACAGCACTTGGCTGCCTGCCTCTTTACAGCCAAGCAATCAATCCCCTTCAGAAAAGACCTAGACCAATTTCACACTTGCTGTGTACTTCATAATTGGCCCAGTTCATTCCAGTGTCAAAWTTATTTATTTTGCCATGATGATAATCTCTTTCCAGTAGTCCTAAAGTGTCACCTTGTGGCTTGTACTGGTTATGGTTTTATATCTTCAAGAGRAAACATATCTAAGCATCAAATCTAGAAAATTTGTAAGTTTCTCTCCGGTGGAGAGTCAAGATTATTTTATTTCAAGTGAGATTGCATTATTGGGGTTTATGTTTGAAATCAACGAGCAAAAATCTACKAAGTTGTTCCTAATCTATTTGGAGGCTACTGAGAGATTTTTCTATGGTTAAATAGAAAGTCAAATGACTTTAGGATGTGTGAAAAAACAAAACATAACAAATACTAGATCTTTAAAATGCTGACTGCTGAGTAATACACCTAATTTTCACACTACAATGAAACAAACAGAAATGTTAATTTTGAGTGGCAAATGTATGTGTTCCCTGACTGTTTTGCTRGTGRGTARGGTCAGAGACACAGACACCAACTTAAGGAACAGTGGTATTTACTATGATGCAAAACTGCAAAGAATCACAAAAGGATAAGCTAAGCAAGGCACCTAACCATGAGCAAAGAATTACAAAGGGATAAGCTGAGCTATGCTAATCGTTGTTA
>QVAJ01000061.1:1187257-1206693 GCA_003546035.1 Mixornis gularis | reverse complement strand
GAAATTCAGTAGATCCAGAGCCTGGATCAGTGAGCAGCTCCTGAAGAGTGAAGGGTTCAGTCCTGCAGCAGCGCTGTGTGCATTTGGGGATCTCCCTGTCCTGGCCCACAGGCTGCCCTCCCAGCAAAGAGCTCTGTCTGCAAAATGCAGCTGTGGGGGGACAGGGGTGCCATTGTCACCTGCAAATACCRTGGCTGTTTGCTTCCTCTGGCCTTAGCTGTGGCTACTGGTGGGGGCTGTGGGATTCAAGCTTGAAGATGAGTATCTGCCAATTGGTCTGGCTGGGCCAGAGCTTCTGCTCCTGCCCTGAAAAAAGCAAATCATTTCCTGGATTCAAAACAGAGCATAGCAAAGATTTTACAAAATACCTACTGAAAACCTCATATTGGTTTGGAGTCAGTTTTTAAGCAGTAAACCGCCTGCCTGCGGGCACCAACAGGGACCAGTTTCCCCCAAAGCAGCAGCCCATGCAGTGTCACACTGAGAAGCTGAACTTGCACCGAAGAGCTCTTGAAGGAAAGGAAATAACCAGAGGTGACATTTGACAAGTTAAGTTTTTTATTCAGTGCACTGGACTCATACATTACTGCTTTGTCAACTAACAACATTTCACACATTCCTATAAAACCAATGCCAAGTCCAGTCTCATGTTGAAGATGCTCAGTGTAAAATGTAAAGCAGTCTATCAAATATTTCCTGTAATAAGTACAGCTAGAGCCCAGTAACAGGCTGTGTCCAGCATGTTCAGTGCTGGGTTCCAGCAGTGGATGGAGAATGGAGCAGTTACTCATGGTTGATGCAGGGCTTCATTAACAAATGTCTAAACCCAGCTCATTAACATCTCAGCCAACGTTTATCAGAGTGCTGCTGCTGGTTTGATTATGCTGCTGCTTTGAGCATGGGTGGAGCTGCAACTACAAAAACCCTAATGCAGAACTACTCAGCACTGGAAAATGTGATCTGGGCTGGGGCAGCCTGTCTGTGCTCCGTGCTGAGGACAGTGACTCCAGCAGCACGGCATGGCACATCTCACCCCATCCCTGCAGCAGCAGTCAGAACAGCACAGCAATCCACAGAGAAATGCGAGGTGCTCAGGCCTGACTGTCAGGGCAAAGCAACAGGTTTTCAGGGTGGAGGGGTCTTACACTGCAAACCTCTGGGCAGGGATGCCTGCAAGTACAGGTTGGGCAATTAGGTGGATGCTGGGGATTGTGGGCAGCTGGAGCATCCCAGCTTCCCTGTCTCCCATGTGGGCAACACAGCATCCTCAAACCCTGCCCCACCCACTGGACAATGCAGGGAAGGCTCCATGGTGCACCCTCCCACTATCAGCCATCACCCTGGTGAGCACAGGGTGCCCTGGCAGGGGGACAGGGCTGCTGCCAGCCCTACAGCTTCCCAGCAAGGCTCTCCCAGCAAATCCATCTCTGCTCATCCCCCTCCACCACCCTGCCCTGTGCTCCGGTCCAAACTCTCACCCTGCCTCATCCCTGCCCTCAATCACTCATTCACTCTGTGTGGAAGGAAGGAGACAGCACAGTGCCAGATCAGCTATCTCAAAGGGAATCTAGCGACTTTTATTGAGCCCTAGTCATGGAGCCTGGGCTGTCACAGGCAGTCCCCGTGACGAGCACGCAGTCCTAAGGCATGGTGACCGTCCGTCCGGCGCTCCTGGCCGCTGTAAAGCGCCTCTTATTCCTCAGACCAGAGAACCTCTCATCCAGCGTCAGGCTGGTCTGCAGGGGAAAGCGAGAGCGAGTCAGTCCCTTGTCTTGTGGCAAAGCACAGCCAAACTCGTAGCGGGGTATTGATTAGAGCCCATCAGTCAGGCCGGTGTTTCACAGCTGGTTAGTCAATTAAACCACTCAGCACACAGAGACAGGGAGCTCGACAGACTGTGTGCGGCTGGAAAACCTCCAAGCAGCTCCCAGCCCCAAGACAACAGGGCATCCTCGGCAAGAACAGGAGCAAGCAGATGGCATTTGAGCACAAGGCATCGGGGAAAACCAAACCGTCCAGACAAGAAACGCCGGCAATGAAGAAGGTGGAGCGGGATTTCTCAGCTGCCCCAGGGCTCTCGGACCATACTTCAGTGTAAAATGTGACACCAAGAAGGGCACCAAAGCAAAGAGCGAGCAAAGCCCAGAAGTGCCACGTGTCTCTGAGGAATGGGAAGCACTGACAGTGAAACAGTCCCCTCAGGCCAGGACTACTCATTAGCAGGACCTCCCTGCTCCAAGCAAGCACATGGACAGGCCAAGACAGGCCATCAGAGCGGGGAAAACTGGGCTGAGTCTGTAGTTGCTGAACAGTCTTCTCAAGTGCCTTCAGTTTTGTGAGCAACCTGGCCAACACAGCTACGGGCCTTTCCTCCCAGGCTGTGTTAGATACACCCAGTTGGCAGCCCCAGAAACCTGTGTGTGACGTTAAGAGCTCAGTGGCAGGGCTGCTGCAGGGAGCCAGGTGCCTCCTGTCCCGTCGACAATCCTCTACCTGGTTGGCCATGGCGCGGAAGTTGAATCTCAGCAGCACCCCCTTGGGCTGGGGCTTGGCTGCCCGTGCCGGGGACCTCTGGCTTCGCAGGAATGGGCGAYTGGATCCAGGCCTGGGGAGAGCACAGAGCTGCAGTCACTCGGGATGCCAAGGCAGCTCACCTCCCACCCCCGGCAAACCGGCACGGAGTGAAGGACACACCCACACACTGCCCCCYTCCCACGGCGTGTCTGACCCCGGCAGCCAGGAGAGCAGCCCTGCAGGCAAAGTTCCTATGGGTTCGGTATTTTCTGAGCCGAAACTTTTCRACAGTTTTTCTTTTTCCCAAAACAACCTTGTGTAAACAATATTCCTTTCCCATAACAACAGTTGTAGTTTGCTATTTCTGTTACTGAGCCAACGGGAGAGGTGTCAGCCCTATGGATCAATAACATGTCTTTTAGTGCAGCGTGTTATAAAAGGGCTGAATGAATTGTAAATAAAACCTTCTGATTTCTACTGCCTTCTGACTGGAGTCAAGCATCTTTATTTCGTGTCCTATTGTGACACGTTCCAGCACCGGGGACTGTCACATCCAGGCTGTTGAGGGGTGTTCTCTGCACCCACAACATGCACAGTGCCCTCACCCACCCTTCTCTCTGCCCCCAGCTGGGTGCCAGGTCCTGCAGCTGCCCCTTTCCAGCCTCTGAGCTCCCCTTACACAGCGAGCACCAGGTGTCCCTTTGGGGCACATTGTTTCYCCCAACACCCCAAAACCAGCACAACCAGCCTGCCACCTCTTCCCACAATGGTGCTTCCATTTCTCCTCGCTCTGCATTACAAGTGAGGGCGTGGTAATTACAGATTACAATGTAATAACAGGTAAATACAGGAGATTTTTATCTCCTTCTGATATGCTGGGAAAGGAACATCATTTGCTAACCGTTTTGGGTCTGAACCCCATTCACTGCAGGCTCATTAMGGAAGTGAAGCTGCAATAATGCTAAAGGGATTTGCAATGGCTTTTGTAGGGCTCCCACCCTAACAAATCACCTCATTTACTTACGAGCTGGTCTGGCCCGCCTGAGGATTAAGCACAGAAACCGTCAGAATTGCTCCAGGGATGGGTTTCACTTGCCACCTGCCGAGACAGGGAGATTTATCCAGCTTCAGGCTGAAAGAGCACCTCGTATTTGCATTGTGCCTTTGTTCACCAATTACCTTCTCATTCTTGGYGGTTTCCCTTCTCCTCGAGAATCCATCTGCTGTAAAATATATTTAAAAACAATTACTTCAAAGAATTACCTCCCAGAAACAGTGATTCCTTTTCCAGGATTCTGTTTGGTGTATCTGAAGAGCACCCTCCTTGCAAGCTGTCGAGAAACGTGCTAATTTGGAGTTTCTCACTGGCACAGTGATGATGTGTATGGAGTGGCTTTACCTTGCCCTGCTTGTKCTGCTCTATAAACTGCAAAGTTTATTTTTACCACCCTCCCAGGATTTACTTCCAAGCTGCCAGAATACCAAGCTGCATTAACAATTGCCTGCAAATACTTTCCTACCAACACATGCAGCGTTCAGGTCATCCACCTCTCTCCCCCAGTTACTTCTGGAAGCAAAGCTACAACTGGGCAAAGGCTGGTAAATGTAAATGGTAAAACTACCASCAGAGAGCAGAGGAAATGTCTCAAATACTGACCCCCTGGAAGTGGGCTTTGTAGAAGCACTGCTGCATCCCCTTCTGCTGGAACGCTGCTCCCCTGTTCAGCAGGAAAGGCCTACTGGTAAAGGAGAGAGAGAAAGAGGTGAGGATGATACCAGGTCTCTAATGTGTAATGCCAAAATACCTAACCCAAGCTGGTCTTAAAAASCAGTGTAAGAAGCAAACGAGGCTGTGTGTTACAGAGTTCAGCCCGACAGGTTTTTCTACCAGCAAAGGATTTCAGAGGAACTTGATTTTCCGCTCAAATGAGGCAACAGCTTGTGTGTTCTGAGYTTTGCTCATTAAAAGCAAAAAAACATGGGAGGGAAATCATAGAAAAAAAATCAGGTCAGAAAGGACCTCTCGATGCTGTTCAGTCCCTGTTCTGCTCAGAGCAGAGGAAGGATTGCAAGGAGCTTCCTTTTGAGCTCAGAGAACATAATGATCTTGACGAGACAGGCACCGAGACAGTGCCCAGCACCTGGCACACTGCCTCCCTCACAGCTCCTGGGGCACAGTCTGCTCCTGCAGCCCCTCACTGGGACAGACTCCCTGTCCCTGCCCATCCCTTATGGCTGGAATCTGTATTTCCTGCCTGTATGAAAATAAATGCTATTTTAATAGCAATTAATACCCTTCAGAAGTGTTTCCCAAAGTAACAAAGTTTAATGAAAATACAAAAGTTACATTTTCTGTGCTTCCTGAAATAAAATGACAGATTAATATCAGCATTATTAACTATGAGCATGAGGCTGTTTTCTTTCCAGGTGCCTTCTTAACATACCCAGGGGTATTTTTCTGGTGCTGCACAAGCACATGGCTGTAGCCATGCCCAGCTGGCACATATTGAGAGCTGAACCCCATGAGCTGCACAAGTAAAAACCACAGAAAACCAAAATAACCTGGAGTCACCACAGATTTTACCTTCTCCCTGGGGAACGGACACTGGCAGCATCTTCTCTGAACCTCTTGAGGCCTGCAGATGGCTGTGGCTGTTTCTCCTGCTGCCCACTGCTGCTTTTGGCAAAAGCATTGTTCTTCTTGTTGCCCTGAAAGAGCAGTGAGACCTCAGCAGTTGTCACCTGCAGCACAGTCTTGGTAGAAGAACAGGGGGTGAGGGCAGGGGACAGCACACAAGGTCCTGCTCTCTGCTGACTGCTGCTGACACTGCTGTCACCAATCAGTCAGGGGCTGTGCCTCACTTCCTGGCCATGGAACTAGGAGTGCCAGGGAAAATGTTTCCTTCTAATGCTGCAGAAATCAAAGAATAAAAACGAATCAGTCCATGCAGAGCAGATGTCACAGAAGCCGTGCATTATGGCCCTGCTCAGTTTCCTTTTGGTCATCAGCTCTTTCTTGTCTGGACACCTGCATTGCCTGGAGCACACCCTGATGCATGGAACACACCAGAAGGGTCTGGCAATGTCTGTCCTGCAGCTCCAACACAAACTGCCCCAGGCTCCAGCCTGTGATTTCTGTGGGACAACTACCATCACTGTTAGTACCTACTAACTGAGGAGTATTTCCATATCCTTCCTCCTTGGTTTATTCCTGCAAAGTGGAAGCTATTGTAGAATTTTGCCTCCTAGCAACTGCTTATTTCTTTCTGTAAATACCAGCCACACTCGATATCTGAGTCATCCTGGTCTTTCTTTTCAGGAATAACCTCACTCCTTGCACATTCATGCTCAGTTTAGGGCTTTCTTATTTATATCCCTACGACACACTCACTTAAATGTGCCGTCCTGYTCAGCACTTGCATTTTTTTAAAAAGCTCACTGAACATCTGTGACCTCCTAACTGAGTGGATTTTCATCAGTGCAGGAAAACCCAGCTGCCTCTCACACTATCTGTCACAGCRTTGGGAATCAGTGTCTCTGGTGGAAAGTATGTCACTGAACCAGAGTCACCTGACAAGTCACCAAGTCTGTCTTCTGACTTCACAGGAACTTGCAAAATTCTCTGGGTGGACTACAAAYAACAAAGAACCTTAACACACCTCCTCTAAATGATAATAGTAGGATGAGATGCCATGGAATTAATTTTATGGAAATATTTTTAAACCTTTTAAGACCGATTTTTTAAAAAATCTATTTTTGCAAAACCCATGGGTACTGCTCAATAAAATTATGCTAAGTCAGAAGCTTTATAAAACCAACTGGAAAATTGCTATTCCATATGCATGGATGTCTGTACTCACCTATGCATACAAATGCTGTGCACAGGCATTAAAAGATGGTGGTTTTTTATGTAGATTGTTCTTTGGGGTGATCCAGGATTATAAAATCGAGTAGATTTCTACCTGACATTTGGGAAAAGCCAGACTTTCCTGATTCCCCTACCTCCTGAGCCGATGCCTGGCGATTTAAGGGGCTCACTCCATCGAAGGCAGCAGCTGGTCTTCTCTTGCGACCAGGCAAAGGGTTCCTGAATTGTCTCCGATTGGACTGTTGCTGTCCAAAGCCTCTTCTGAAACGGTTGGGTCCTACAAACAAAGCCCTCTTACTTTAGCATCCTTCAAAATTCCATTTATGACTACAGGTTTGTAAATAAATTACAAGGTTAACTTAATGCGATACAGGAGTGTCTACACAAATAGAGATGCCCATTCATATTAAATAATTAATTCTTCCGATGTCTCTCCAGCATTCTCATTGTACATAGGACTGCCATACACATTATTTGATGTGAAAGAATACAGGAGAGAAAAGCCTTTCACAATTCTGATTCCTCGTAAAGGCAGGAACACCCACATCAGGAGACCYGTCAATCTGTTGTCAGAGCTCGCACTGCCATGAATTGACTATGAAAAAGAAAAAGCCTTAAATACAGATATACACGTGACTTGAGCATCCTAAAGCCAACCCCACAGCAGCCTGAAATAGCTCTGAGGGCTCACATCATAGCTTAATTTTTACTTTTATATATATATACATATTTATTTTCTTTTAGCTTGACACACCGTAACTTCCCCTATTGAAGGAGTCATCCCCTCCTGCTCTTCCATGATACACACACACCCGCTGCACGTCCTGCATTTAAGCTTTTCCCCTAAGTCTGCTGATGACTTTGAAGAGTGCTGAAGTGTTGAGCGAGAGGAAAGCCCTGTCASACTGAGGCACAGCGCTTCCAAACCTAATTACTCCACATAATAAAATTCTGTAGTCGTAATGAGACAGAGAGTTTCTGAGTCACTGTGTGAGCTGACACAGGCACAACAACAACAAAGTCACAGGTGGAATGCTGGGAGGAATTTATTTCTGTTACCTCACAAAGCAGCAGATCTCCAAAGCAACACCTAAGCAGAGYCCCTTGGGCACAGTTACCAGCACCAACAGGCTTGGCCCAGTGCTGGAGAATCACCAGGCTGCCCTTCACACCAGTTTATCAGGGGTTTGCCTGCAGAGTCACCACCACGCTGTGCTCTGATCTCTGTACCAAGGCAGGGCGGTCAGGCATGCCCAGAAGGSTGTCCTCAAATCTACCAGACACCTGCATTATCTATAACCAGATGTTCCATTTCTCAATGCACATAAAGGGTAAACAGCAGCACACGTGTGTTTTCCCTCATTGCTACTCCAGTCTTTGCCATGCCCAGCTGCAAGGTCACTCGAGCATTCAGCCCCTGTGCTTTGAGCCCCCCAACAGCTGCTCTGCCAGTGAGATGTGCCCACACTGGGGGTGTATGGCAGAGGGCAGGTAGAGTGCACTCAGACTCTGGATCTCACAGCAGAACCCCACTGATACAAACCAGAGCACCCAGCTGCATATATTACATCACTGACTGCTACATGACAGCAATTTATACTGACCTGGAGCAACTGGAAATGTTCTGAGGCAGCAGYGGCACTGCTGTGAGGGGCCACCACTGCCACAAGGAATGAAGGCTCCAGCCTCAGGGTGTAACACCAGCCAGCACCAGCCTGAGCTGCTTACACTGGAACACACCTCAAGATGCTTTGAGCTGCTCTAGTTCTAAAATAAAAGGGCACCAGGACAGGCCCTTGGGAAGCAGATCCCAAAGACATGTTGGGGTGCTTTGTGCCCCATGGCCAGAGGTGCTGGTTGGGAACGTGCACAAAAACACAACACAGTTCACACCCTCTGGGGCCAGCTGTTACTTCCTTTGCAGACAATGCCCTCCCATTGCAGGAGTGCAGGTGTGTAAATGTTCCTCTCATGACAAACATTCAATTTTGGCAAACTGTTTCTTTCTGACCAGACGTGGACTTGCTGTAGTCAATGTCCCTTGGATTTTTTTTCTCCTGTTTCTATTCCCCCAGTCTGTTTTTGCCCTGTTTTGCTTCTTTTCAACCCCTACCCTGGGCCTGTCCCTATCTCCTGCCTGTTTGCTGGGCTGGCCCACCAAGCCTTGCTGCACAGCTCTCCTACACCCTGCAGAGGACCAGAGACTGAGCTCAGCTGCCTTTCCTGGATACTCCATCGGGGCAATGCTGCAGAAGGCAGCCCTGACTGGAAAATGGTGCCCCTGTCAGTCTGTTCCTATTAGAGAGCCTGTGCTCAGCAGTGCACTCAGGCACAGCTCACCCAACACAAATAACACATGACAGAGCCATCAGCCTCCAAGGGGGACCCCTCACACCAGCTGGGGACCAAGGCCTGGCTCTGTCATCTGTGTCCTGAAGTGTGACACATGGGAGGCTTCATGTCTGCAAAAGGTCTGGCAGATATTTAATAATGTAAGAACATTTCAATAAAACCCCACGGCATCTCAGCAGCTGGAGAAGAACCCCCACAAGCACATCCCATGTTTGTGTGTGTGCTCAGAGCCTGGTTCTGAGCACACCTGGGATAGCCAAAAGGCACCTCTGCTCAGCCAGTCCAGCCTGGGCACAAGTTCCCATGTCTGACAGACTCTTCTTTCCAAGGAGATTTGAAATTCAAATTTCTCGTCATTAAAAATCATTCTTTCCCTCACTAGGGAGAAGGTTTAAGCCATATTCCAAGAGGGATTAACAGCACTTTGCTTGCTGGTTTAATCAGCATAATACCCTTCCCCCTCCTCTGTCATTACAGTGCTGGGCTCCTCAGATCATCATTTTGATAATGGTTATCACATCTCAGCCCAGAAGGGACTGCATTTCAGCAGGGACTGAAATGAACTGAGCCCCTGATGAATTATGGGCTAAATTCCCAGTCATGCTGAGCTTCCCCAAATTGCTACTGACAATCAGCACCACACAGCATGGCAGGTCTCTGCACTTGGCAGGGCTGAATTCAGACTCACCGAAAACCTACGAAATACTAAAACTAGCAGAAATAATTCTATMAATTAACAGAGAAGTTCTACCATCTAAGGAATAGGAAAAAAAAATTTATTGGATTTGCCTCTGGATGCAGTAATTGCTTGAGTRCAGGAGAATATCAAAGCCTGTGGGTTTTGACAGAAAAATCCATTTGCTAAGGGCATTTATCATCATTATGTTTTGAACTGGGACAATCCTCAGGAAGGCACTGTGTGGTGGACACCAAGAACACAAAGGTGAGAGGCAGAGCAGAGACAAGCAGGATTGCTCCCAGTGATCCCACTGTCCTGATGTGTGACTGCAAAGATATTTCTGCAAAATATCACTTCAATCTAAAGGAAGTGACTTAGCAGTAATTATAAACAATAAGTTCATAGAGATGGCATTTCATGCAGCAGGTAACCTTGGTCTGTAAGTAAAAAGCAGTGGAACTAAACAAAGGTGTGATCACTTGGTGTTATTAAAAAAACTCACCATAAAAATAGCATGCTTGGCAAAAGTGACAATTTAGCTTTAATAACTGAGCTATCAAATACAGTTACTGAAGGGGTAATTTGGATAATTTAAGTCTGCTCTGGGAAAATGAGGATTAGGAAGAGGCATAATTAAAATACGCAAAGCCAAGGGGAATAGAGAATAGATATTAAGTCACTTTAAATTAGTAATTCATGWGAGAGTGGAAGGGAGAGAAATGGGTGAATTATGCTCTGAAAGGCCCCTGATATTCCATTGTTACAGGGAGAAAAGCTAATCAGGGCCTGAGAGCACACAGGAATTAGATAGAAGGATTTAAGAGCTGGATTTTGCTAAAAAAATGCATTTTCCAGCCTGGGAGGCCTCTGCTGTCTCAAGTGCCCATCTACCTTGCAAATTCCTTTGCTTCCAGGCTCGGAACTGGGGCCGCCCATAGCCAGAGGCTGAACTCCTGTTCTTGACCTGCTGCCTTCTGCTGTCGCCCGCGGCGCTGGCATCTGTCTGCTCCTTCCTGTGGAGCTTTATGATRTCATCTGCAACGAAATGAGGAGAAAATCCACAGAAACTGCACTTTCCACCAAACACTGATTCCCYCTTTGGGTGCCTGGAATTGTCGGCGCTGAACACGGAGTTTGCTGTTCTGTGAGCGACGCTGGRCACACAATGAGAGATTAAGCTTAGCTTAGAAAGTATAGGATCAATTTACTGGGCTCCTGCAGGCTGGAGATTAGAGTGCAGCAGATGATTTACAAACGTGCCACCATCCAGCACGTCCCCACCACAGGCAGGACAGAGATTTCAGACCCCGTCCACCCAAGGGATCTGATCCTGCAGGCTCCCCACAAGCATAAGGGAAGATGTTTTTGCAGGGGCAGTGCTGGACAGAGAACTTTTTTGAGGTCTGACTTGAGTAGGAAAGGTGGGCAAAGGGGGGAGGATGTGACAGCTGCTGAGSTACTTGGATCATGCACAAAGTAGTGTCAGATGCAGAGCTCCATCAAGAAACAGCTCAGGTCCCTCCATTCTCAATCAGCTGGTCTGCAATCAACAGGATCTTCTCAATTCAAGCTGTTCTGATGAAGAGGAATGGCAAAGGGATGTCTCCTCATTAATTCATATTTTCCAACATTTTCTTCTTTTAACCTCAAATCTTCCAGAAAACACTTTGCAAATGATAAAGGCGCATCTGTGAAGCTGCAGGCAGAAATGTTTCAACTTGAACGGATTAGCAAGAAATGAAATGTCCAAGAAATGAAATGTCCAAAACAGGCCCTTTCCCAGGCAGTGGCTACTCCAGCTCCCTAATGTATCACTGGAGTCAAAGGACAAAAGCACCATCAGCTTTCAGTGGGTGCTCACCATGAATTATGATACCTCCAGCACTGGTCCAATGTMATTTCCTATCAAGAAACTCCTGTGTCCAAATGAATACAAAGCCCAAAGAAAAGAAACGAGAGCAGAGTAAGAACAGGCTGCTTTTGTGATTTCTCTTTCAAGTCTGCCAGGAAAAGAATAGGCTGCGAGATGCTGGGCCATGTTCTCGGGATGAACTTGCTAATGGTCTCAGCTAAATGTGCCTTTGGGACACGTGTGATTTGGAGCAGAGGATGCTTTGAAAGCATCTCTGCAGCCCTGMAGGGAGGTGACCACACTCATCCAAGGGTGGGCTGTCCACAGCACGAGGAAATGACAGGGGCTGAACGCTCAGGTGTCTGATCTGTCACCTTTCAGTGTCTTTTTTGTTTGGGTGTGAGTTGTTACCCTGCTTTTTGTGCCCATAAACATGATTTTGTGCCCATAAACATGATTAACAGAATGGGTTAACAGAGTGATTAATGGACTACTACACAAGGCTGCAAGGGCATCCTGAGAGGTCATCTGTGGTACATCTATGCCCTCCAGGCAGAATCAGATCTACCAGGGCAGCTTTAAAGCAACTCCTGCAGGTTTTTTTGTGACTGCTAACTCATGTAAGGCACAAATGTATCTGAAAGCACAGAAAAACCACCTGATGGAAAAAGTTCTTCACCAGGGGCCTCTTGTTTTCCAGTTCTCTCTTCTACCCTGAGTAAGGTGTATTCTGGGTGGAATATGGAGTGAGACCACAGGAGGTCTGACCAAGAGAAGCAGTAAGGGAGAGCAAAAGCAAAGGGAGCATCACACATCAGCAAAGAGAAAAAGGATGTGCAACACTATGGGAGAAAAATAAATCACAAATGAGGGATCCACTGTTGCTATAGCTCCTCACAGAGACATTAAAATAAGGGTGCATAAGCCAAGAGATCAGTTTGAGTTTGCAGAGGAAAATGTTCACTGACAAATGGCTCTTTGCTGGGAAGAAATGACACAAGGTTTCAGTTAGGAAAATGACCCAACAGTACAATGTGCTGGTGGACTTCCACAGCTGAGACGCCAACACGATAATCCACCAAGATCTCTCGTCCATGCGTCAGAATGCAGTCCTGAGGGGTTCACGACAGGGCGGTTGTTGGTTGTTTATGCACAGTCTGCATTCCCCGTGCCAAAGGAATGGAGAACATCGGAGCAAGCCTCTATAAATAGCAGCACGGCGAGGCCATGGCTCCCCTTCCCATGGCACAGGGGCTGCTCTGCCTGAGCCCCCCGGGCCGTTCTCCCGTGCGCTCCGGGCCGCTGCCAGCCCAGCCCAGCGCCGGTGCCGCCGCCTCCTCCGCCGGTGCTGCCCCCCCGCACACGGCCACCCGCACGGCGGGGCCACCGCGGGGCCCGAGCCCGGCCCGGCCCATCCCGCACCGAGCCCCCGCGGCTCCCCCGCCCGCAGCGATCCCCGCGGGGCCCGGCCCGGCCSCGCCGCCCGGGAGCGCCCCGCACCTACCCAGGGACATGTCGATCTCCTCGGCCTCCGGCTGCGGCTCCGCCGCGGGGCCCGGCACGGGCTGCGGCCCCGCCGCCTCCATGGGCCCGGAGCGCTGTGCCCTCACTGCGCCTGCCCGGAATGTGCCGGCCCCGCACCGGCCCCCGCCCGCCCCGGCTGCCCCGGGCCCCGCTCGGCGCTGCCTGTCTCAGTGCCCGGCTCTGCCGGCCCCTGTGCCCAGCTCTGCCTGTCTCTGTGCCCTGCTCTCCCTGTCTCTGTGCCCGGCTCGGGGGACTTCTGTGTCCGACTCTCCCGGGCTCTGTGCCCGGCTCTGGGGGCTTCTGTGTCCGGCTCTCCCGGGCTCTGTGCCCGGCCCTACCTGCCCCGGTGCCCGGCCCTGCCTGTCCCGGTAGCCGGCTCTGCCTGTCTCTGTGCCCGGCTCTCCCGACCCCTTTTCCCGGCTCTGCCTGTCTCTATTCCCGGCTCTGCCTGTCTCTATTCCCGGTTCTCCCGGCCCTGTGCCCGGCTCCCTTTGCCCACACCAGCGCTGCTCCCCGGCCTGCGCTCAGCCCTGCCCTGGCTCCCTGCCCTCGCACCCGCTCTGATCCTTTCCACCAGCACCTCCCCTCTGTCTGTCTCTGCCTCAGGCACTGTTCCGCAACTACTGTGCTGACACACTTCTTGTTTCCCCCCCCCCGAATCCTCCTCCTCCGGGGTTTATGGCAGCAGCAGATGTATCTTCACAACCCGGCGGTCAATTCTGAGCCATGCGAACCGCGGGATGACCTTGCTGTGTTCTGAAGACCAGAAAAACAAGGCAACTCTACAAACAGAGATACTCGTGGCTCATATTCGTGCATGGAGTTTGTATTTGTGGGCGCCTGGAGGAGGAAGCACCCGTTCCCARTCACTCACAGAACTCATTCTTCAGGGGATCTTTCAGTCTCTGACACATTGGTTATGGCACCGAAGCTATTCTATAGTTTGAATACAAAATGCGAGCCAAACCATCTTCCTCTATTAAAGACAGGTGAAAAAATAAAAAAGAGATAGGAGAACAATATCTTCCAAAGGGCTGCCATGCATCAAGCGAGGAGCATGCTTTCCTCTGAAGTCTCCATATGATAAATGCTGTGAAATAAACTTTCTCACCACGTACGTAATAGGGGTCACATRAATAGTGAACAATGTCTGCATGTTTTGTGTTTTCAAGACAGTTTTTGGGTTTTTTCCCCCCATTGCACTTCAATTGGGAGAGAAATTTCTACACACAGATCAGTCAGGGCAAGAATTGCCTCCTGGTATGTGTACAGCTCTTGGAAAGATCAAGTGCTTCTGAAAGTGTCGGTTTAGGGAGTTGTTCTTTCACAAAAGAAAATAATGGAATAGTGCTGAGGGAGCAACAAATAACCTTTGCTGTATTTTGCAGTGACGCTGCAGAATGACCATGGAAGCAGATTGATGCGAGATGAGTGTTTCTATTTGATCACATTTAGTGAAACAAACATTTGAGACCAAAGAAGACAAAGGCAGAGTATAGAAATGGCAACTTAAAATATTCAAAGGACATTTTTTTCATGGAAATTCCACTTCACCAGCTGAGAGGTTTAATTAGTTGCTTTCCTTCAAGTGCATAGCATTAAGGGCAGTGATAAAACCTTTCCAAGCCATATTTCTTCATCTGGGAAGTATGAGCTGATATGTGCTCTTATCTCTCAACTGCCAGTCTGTGACCTCTTAACATCTTGGCAAGTGTCCCATTTGCTTAGTATGTCTGAGCACTGCCATCATCTCAGTCCTGAGTAATTTCTCACATCCACAGTGTAGGTGACACATGCTGGAGTTGGTGACAAGGCCTGAAGAGCCAGAACCTCCTCTAGAGCACAATCCCCCTGCRCTGGAGAGGACTGCAGGTCTCTGGCAGACAGACTTGACCCTGCATCCTAAAAAAGGCATGTCAGGAATGTGACTTTCACAACGAAAAAGCGAGATTAATAGACAAACAATGAAAAAAAGAAACGAGGGGTGGGGGGAAATATTTATGTTATGCTTTCTTCTAGAAGTGTTTTGTGTTGACTCACTGTTCCTGTGGCAACAAACCATCAAGCTGAGCCCTCAAAGAGCACTGGGGCACCTCTGCCAAGGGCACCAGGTATTCCTTGCCCTTGTCAGGCACAGGCAGGACCAACTTGTTCCAAAAGAACAGGTGGGCACTGGGCCTTTCAATTTATCAGATGCTCTTCTTGTCATATAATGAAACCTCAAGGAATCCTACAGGGCTTTTAGTTAAAACTAAACAAAAATAAACTCAGTGGGAGAAAAGGAACACATGCCAGCAGTCAAGCACTTGTATTATCTGAAATGTGTTCTTGGTCTCTAAGTAGATTTAGTGAATCTTCTGCATGTTAAATTGCTTGTCATGATTTATTATTGTAACAAATCTTGTGCTGTGATCTCAAAATTAACACTGGTCACTTTGTCTTTCATTCCCAGGGGTACCTCATATCACAGTAATTYAATACAAAATTGCAAAATACATGACTGTTCACTTTCAGAGAAATGGACCCAAAACTACATGACTCAATTGCTAATAAATGTTTGTATTTTTTTTCTTGGGAACTTGTGGATTTGGGAATATGTGTCAAGGAARGGCTTGGAATCTGCATGCACACATTTTTTTATCTGAGGGTATGGAAGCTTTCCAGCCTCTCCCAGAATTGCTCAAAGCATAAACAATCACTTAATTCAACAGGCCAAAACTCTGATCACTTTTGTGACACTGTATTTTGCCCACAAGGGGGATRTTTAGGCCTTTTAATTTATGAGAACCCCAGGACCACCATTCTCATCTCTTCATGCAGAACACTGGTAGCAGTACAGCTACAATAGCTTGCTCCAAAATTGGTGAACCACCACTAGAAAGAGCTTGTTTTATTGTTAGATGCCAAACATGGCCTTTCAACCATATGTTACCACTTGAAAATCATCTTCTTGAGAAGATGGAAGAAAACAAAACACTTCTTCAGGCTCTTTGAAGAAAATTCTMGTTACACCAATATTGCTTTATTTTAGCCATTGTCAGAATGAACTGCACTGATGAKGATAGTTCAGTTTTTATGCAGAAGGTTGCTGTGTATACCTCAGCCACTGTCTGCTATAAAGTAGCTGAGGTACACAATCACTGGGCTCTGCTCAGGGAAAACAAGATCAGCCACRGATAATGACAAAATTCTTGCTTTGCTTCTTACAAATTTAACAGATACAGCCTGCATAGAGTAAAACTGAGTTTTTTAGAGAGGAGTTGTTGGCTTTTTCTCCCCGTCTCTCTGTATGTGTATTCAAATTGTCATCKCAGCTTGGCACATGCAAAACCACTGCTACAACACCCATAAGCTGGACCTYTGGACTATGCAGAGTGTCCCACAGTTATCCCATAAAAAAGGCACATGCACAGGATGTCAGGGAGCTGGAAGCTTCAGTGCAATCTGTAACCAGCCAAGCAACATTCCAGTAAATGGAGATCCAYAGATACACAACCCTTGGCTGTGCTGCTTGTTGTCATGTAGGAGTAGTTTCAGTTTATGCTGCTTTTAGGGATCTCTCAGTGTTAAAGTAAACCTTCACTGAATGGGCTACATTTCTAATCTCTCCAAGAWACAAGCAAGGCAAGTATGCTACTGCACAGCAAACATGTTATTCAAAATAGAATAAAAGGATAGATCCTATTTGAAATCACATCAAAATGATCAGCAAAGGACAAAGGCCTCTTCAGCACAACAGGAAGGTATTTCCAGTGGATGTAGCTGGAATAGGTGGGGATTGCAATGACGTCTTTAAGGAGAGCAGCTCCCCTCCCCACTGCCTTCAGAACTGTTTCCTCCTGCTCAATGAAGCATTGCTAGCCATGCCATGAATCAGATGCTCCCAATGGGAAAGGTATTGGGAATATTCTCATTAATGGATCTGCTCTCTTATTGTGGTCTGTACAAAAAGACAATAAGAACAGATACTGCTTGCCAAGGCAGCTGGACAGAATCCTGCTTGCTTTTTTCTATTCAAGCATCAGATGCTGGAGTATTTTGAGCTATTTCTAGCTCTTTAAAATGGTGTTTCAGRTAAATGACTGCCCTTTAGCAGACAYAGAGTGGCATTTGCCTTTTGATCTAAGAAGGAATATATGTATATTTTTCCTGCTTTGCTTTCAAAATGGGCCAGATGGTGCCACTTTAGTATGAATCTTGAATCCAGGTATTTGGAGATTATTTTAACTGCTTGTGGGAAGCTGTGCACACCTGCAGGTCTCGAAGAAGAAAAGCAATATCCATGACACATAGAGCATGTGCTGATAAGTAAAGTAAACACAAAGGATTTGAAGAGGCATCAAGGAGAYGGCACCAGGATCATGGGAGTGTTGAAGGAACAGCAACTGTGTTACCTCAGTGTCTCACCCATGGAGGAGTACTGATAACTACTTATAAAGAAGCACAGCAAGAACAGTAGGAAAGCTCTCATTTAATTGCTTAAAGCAAAAGGAAGTCTCTAAAGGATGCAAAAAAGGTCAGTGCTGGCATTTCAGAAGGATTTAATTTCTCTAAGCAAACGGCAGTCTAGACTGACAAAGCCTTGCTCTGTGTTCACCTCAGGTATTTAACTGAGGAACTCTGAAGGCTTCAGGGGTCTCCCTGCAGTTGACAATCCCTGTTTGGCCAGACAATCCCAGAGCTTGTGTGGCCTGGCAGAGGCCAGGCAGCTCTGTGGAGGTGTTGAGGGAGCATCACTCTGCACAACGCCCTGGGCAGCACCTGGGCTTTGTCACTGTGCTTTGGTGTCCTGACCACAGGCCTGCCCTGGGACACAGCCTGCAGCACACGCCGCACACTGCCAAAGGTGACTCCACTCTTGCTGTCCCCGCTGTCATTATCAATTTCACACCAACACTACAGATAATCCCGTCTGGCTGTCTGCAGAAGGCAATGCCCTGGGGAGCTCTGGATCTGTGAGAAATGGTGCTGAGAGGAGGTGSAGCAGCACAGGCAGAGCAGCAGGACGGGCACACAGCTCTCACTCCTTGTTCTGAGCATGGCTTGGGCCAGCTGTGCCAAGGGCTGCCTCACTGCAGGGTTTGGGAGTAACCACATCTTGCATTCCATGTTGAAAGTTAGACAGATCAAAGCCTGATCTAGATCTCATTCCTTGAGGCATTAACATGAAATTTGTTGAAGCCTGATCTAGATCTCATTCTTCGAGGCATTAACATGAAATTTGTTGAAGTCTTATCTATGAGTTTTCATCTCATCTGGAGCAGATGTGGGTAACCACAAAGACTTTCAAAGTGGAAGCTCTTCATGGAAGTGTGGGATTTTCAGAAATTCAAGCTCCTGAAACTCGACTCTGTCTGGCATGGCTGCAATAAAATCTGTTTGTCTTGTGCAGTCTCATGACGTCTGAGTGTTTCCATCTCTTCCTGTACTCGGCTTCTATAATAAATGAGAAAATGCAACAATCTCTGTTTTAGAGGAGAAACTGAGGGATGGCACAGCTATGGCTTACTGCTCTAGTTATGGCTTACTGCTCTTTGTGCCAGGAAGGTTGGTTTGGGGAGCCTTCTGCCACTAGACTAGTAACTCTGGTTTTGCTTGTGAAATGACAAARAAAGGAGGGCATGGGGAAAAAGAACTGTTGAAAGGCTGTGAAATCCATTATAAATAAAAGYAATTAGACTTTAGCATTCCAGACATCTGTTCTGGTTCTGCAGTTACTGGAAGTGATAAATGACCCCAACAGGTAAATCTACTCTACCACAGGAACGTGCAATCAGCTTTCAAGCTTTTGCTCCAGTAAGCAGCAATTTGCTCAGGACARTTTGCAGATTGGGACTTTTTGGTGAGCTGTTAGGAAAAGCCTCAGACATTGCTTCAAGCCTACTCYATGGGAAACTTCAGTTCCTTTGAAGATGTGAGTGTGGGTCTGAGCAGACGGAGCAAGCTTGGCTTGCTTTTTGTAGGAGCACCTGCAGGTACAGTGAGTATTTGGTTAAAGAAAAAAAAAGGCCCTTCATACACAAGAATTCTGGTGACAAAAAAATCTTTTAACCCTTTGGCAATTTGTCAGGCCTATTTCATACAAAGAGAGCTTAACCTCTTTATCTAAGTTGGGCTCTAAACAGCAAGAGGCTGAGTGATGTGGCCCAGAGGGAGGACAACCAATCTGCATTTCTGAGCTGGCCCAGTGCAGAGCCACATGCATTGGAAACACAGAGCAACTATCTCTGATGTTTAGTAGAATTTATGTGCTGGAGCTGGTCCTGGCTCCTGCTCTGCTTCACTCTTGCCAGCTGCAGAGCCACCGTGCCTCCTGCTCCATGTCTGCAGGCAAAATCATCCTACACACTTGGCCCAACACCAGTCTGAGTTTATTCACCCTCCACCCTCTCTGGCTGGAACCTCAACCGAGGGCAGCAGTCAGCAGTGTTTATACAGGTCTGCCTTGTATTTTCTAGGGAACAATCAGTTTTTTTCAGGGCAGGAGCAGAAGCTCTGGCCCAGCCAGACCAATTGGCAGATATTCATCTTCAAGCTTGAATCCCACAGCCCCCACAAGCAGCCACAGCTAAGGCCAGAGGAAGCAAACAGCCATGGTATTTGCAGGTGACAATGGCACCCCTGTCCCCCCACAGCTGCATTTTGCA
>QVAJ01000061.1:1162043-1185237 GCA_003546035.1 Mixornis gularis | reverse complement strand
TGTGTGTGCGAGAGCACAGGGGTGTGTGTGAGTGTGGAAGGGCCCAGGGCTCTGTGTGTGTGTCTGTATCTGTGTGTGCGGGCACTGGGGCTCCCTGCACCGCCCGGCCGTGTGTGTCCGAGCTCGCCGTGGTGCTCGGTGTTCCGGGGGCTGGAGGTCGCTGTCCCCCTGGGTGGTGGGAGCGGAGCCGGGGCTGTCGGTGTGCCCGGGCTGCCGGCTCCGGGGCTGTGCCGGGAGGAGAACGGCTGCGGTCTGTGTGCCTTCAAGGAAGAGGGACGGTCTCAGGGAATCGGGCATTTGTCCCCGGTGTCGGTCCATACGTGCTTTAAGCATGGGGAATTGCAGTGGTGTGGGGCAGCGGGGTGTGCGGGGTGAGGAGAGCGATTGAGTTGTCGCTCGGGGGAACGAGAGCTCCGTGTTGTGGTTGGGTTGCACCTTCAAAGGTGTCGGATCCCTTGCGGTAAAGCTCTATCGCCTGGGGTATGGCGGTCCCGGTTCAGCGGGAATACGGCTCCAAGTGTGGGTGCAAGGGATGTGTGAGCATCCAGCAGCAAGTGTGGAGAGCTTGATGTGTTCACTGTGTTAGTAAATGCTTRGATATCGTGAGTGTGGGCCTGGATTTCCCCAGGCTTTTAGGTGAAGTAAACATGGAGGCATTTTTCTATACGGTTCCTAGAAAACAAAGCTACATTTTCCASGGAGATTCTCTCATACTGTGGCTCATCTCCATTTGCCTGTGGGTTTTTTTGCTGCTGGGATAGTTGCTGAAAATGGATTATTTTAAATAATGTGCTAGACGAAAATATTACTGAGAKGCCCAGGATCTTTTGTTCACAAATACTAGTGGCTTTTGAAAATGTTGTTTGAGCAAATTAATGCTGTGGGGGGGTTTGTTTTGGGGCTTTTCTTTCCCCATGGCTTATGAATAGCTGGCGTATTGTTTAGAATAGGAGACTGTCCATGGTGGTACCTGGAAATAAAAAGAGGTTCCATGAAATAATGGAAGCTGGAGATTTCCTTGTAGTAGCATAAAAATGTATTTAGCAATGTTGTCGGTCACTGCTTTGTGTAGATATTGAATAGCCAAAGCACTCAGAAAGAAAGAAGCRTTGTAGACATTTAGGTAATCTGTTATTAAAAAGACTTTCTGTATCCTGAACTCGGAGCATCAAAGGTCTGTACTTTTTGTTTGCTCCTAATTATTGCTGTGTGCATTTTGGTAGGTTGCTTTTGTCCATTTATTTTGAATCTCAACATTTGAGTCAGAGCTGTCTSCAGTGATCTTGTCTCTGTATTTTGGGATGTAGGAAAGCCCAGTCATTCCCATCAGGATTGAATTGTTGTGAATGGTGGTGTGAAAATGTTTTAMGGGCTGTCTCTGGCAGAAATAGCTTTATTGCTTGCTGCTCTAAAATCCAGTACTGAAATAGTTAATCTGTGTCTATGCAAGTACCACCTCGGGAGAATCCTGATTTAATGTACTCCTGGTTTATGAATGAATCCCGGTGAAATACAAATTTTAGACATCTTTCAAAAGATGCTTGTGAACAAAAGACCTGTAGTCTGTATTTTGACTTGATCTGTAGCAATTTTTGTCAAGTGGGTAAACGGTGTTCTGCTGGTGAATCGTGGACATCCTTGACAGTGTCAGTGTGGCCTGGAGCTCGATGGGGAATTAGCAGCTGCCTCAGAGACAACAGTCATGCAATTATTGGTATTTCTTTAGCAGTTATCCCTCTTTCACATGCAAATATCCCCATGAACAAGGTTCTAGACTGAGGCTGAGGCATAGGAGATGGGGGCTTGGGTCACAAATCTTTGCGGTTTCACTTTCTGTTTTAAGTCAGCGACTCTGAAATTCAGTTCTGTGATACTTGAAACAAATGCTTTAAACAACAATCTCCGGCCAGTGTGGATGTAAACAATTTCTTTTCYMTATCACAGACCCTTAGGCAGTAGGATCTGCAGTGTTACTGTAAACCCAGAATATTCTATCTTTATATCAGTAAAGTCAGCCAGAGCTATGTTGAAGCACAGCTTCTGTTGATTTATCAAAAATAGCTTGRGATTTTATTTTGCATCTAACTTACATAATGGCTTGCCAATACTTAAATTGCAAATACTGAGGCATACTTTTTTTGTATTTTAAATTATGTGTCTAAAGCATAGTGACCCTATCTGGCTGTTCAGCTCTTTTTGTTTGTTTGTTTGTTTTTAACTGTGAATTGTCCTTGCAGCGCTTTGGCCAGAAAATCCTTATTTTATTATTTATCTGAATTTGTCTTCTGGCTGCCCAAACAGATCTTCCGAGGAGAAAATAAAATAATAGTTCTTGAGATATCAAGAGATATCTTGAATATTCCAGTAATTTTATGTGTAATTTTGCTTCTGTCTGTATGAGCAGCATTAGGCCCCCTGGCAGTTAAGTAATTGAGTCTATCACATCAGTGTAATCACAGTCTGCTTAGCTGAAGAGTTGTGTGTTTGCTGGTTTATTTTTTTAAAGATAGTTCAGTCTGACAACATAGCACAGGAACCTAAGCCTACTTGTGCCTTTAGCAATTTGCCCCCTTTTTAGTGAGTACCTTTTAAAAAATGAGTTTAGTAAATACAAAAGGTGAGTGACCGACAGCTCCAGCAAAATGCAGCAGTGCCATCAGGCTTATTTGTTTATGGCTTTGTCACAACAGCTTCAATTCCCACTTCTCAATTCTGAGGGAACTTCCAGGCAATTATAAGTAGGTGAATGATTATCTGTAAATAAATGAATGTTGAAATTTCTCCTTTCTCACCCCTGCTTCCTCCTCTTAGCGTGGAGTAACACCAGTGTATTCCTGGTGAGTGGAGTGTGGCCTGGGAGTGAGCCCTCCTGTCCTGACAGTACCAGGCTTGGCATCTTTACAGAGACCATTGTCACCTTTACTTGCATGTCTTTCACTTTCTTCACATCCTTTTTCTGGCCCTTCTAAGGTATATTGTCATTCAAGTGATTACAGATTAAACCCCCCAAGGCTTAATATTGAGTGTGAAATGCATAAGAATGTTAATTTATAGTGCAGTTCTGCCTTTACAGTATGCACTTCTAAACCAATTGTATTTTCTTTTCTGAATAAAATTATTTCTGTTGGTGGAGTCAATGTTGATTAAATTGAGAACGGTGGTAACTGAAGAGCAACAACAAATCCAATATTCACCTAAAAAATTAGCGTTTGTGTATGATGTATATCCTAAATCTCGATTACATTCTGGAAATCAAACACATTGCAAAATGTGGTTCTTCAGCAGCATTTCCTTCAGATTTCAACAAAAAGAGGAACCCAGATTCTATATTTTTGGGGGGAGAGGAGACAGTGTTTATGCTCTGAAATGCATCTGATGCAAAATCCGGAAGTGACACGTTTATAAACAGTGATGGAAGTTTTCTGCAGTGTTCTCACGGCCTGACCAGTGTTTGAACAAAGCAGAAATGAGCTCTGTGTGCTTGAGGCTTTCTTGCTGAGGGCTGCTATAAAGGATCCTKGTTAAGGGTGCTTGGTGTGATGGGCAAGTTCAGTTCAGTGACTTGAAGTTAAAGGAGCTGTTTATTACTATTTGCCTGCCTAAAAGGATTGTATTGTGAAGAATACCACTTATATCTTAATTTAATATTAAAAAAACCCCAATAAATTTAGTATTACAGCCTT
This sequence comes from Mixornis gularis, assembly GCA_003546035.1. Taxonomy (NCBI): domain Eukaryota; kingdom Metazoa; phylum Chordata; class Aves; order Passeriformes; family Timaliidae; genus Mixornis; species Mixornis gularis. Next base: position 1,181,554 of record QVAJ01000061.1, on the reverse strand, counting down.
ATCTGAAATACTGACCTACAAAAAACTGTGTCATTTTTCAACTTCTTACTGTCTTCATCCATCAAAATTAAATTTGCCACTGCATTGACCGTTTTTGTGTTTTGTAATATCCAACATCTAATGTCTGTAATATTTCTGTATTTCATCAACTGAAGAACTTTTTTTGATAGATGTTTCTATTCATTATTGATTATTTGCAGAGGAGGCAAATAATTTAGATTGTGAATTGTATTGCAAAACCTTGTGTGATAAAGAAAAATGGAGTAGCTTTTGCTCCTTGAGATACTCTTTGGTGAAGTGTGTTCTCCCATTTCAGTTGTGCTGCTTGGTTGGAGCTGATTCAAAAGTACATACTCATACTCCCAGCAAGGCTRGCATTTAATGCTGAAATCTGTCCTTAGCAAAAAGGTAACTAAATCAGGGCTGAAGGCTGGAGTTCCACAGAAAATGTGGAGTTATTCGATACTTTTTTTTGTTTCTGTGATAAAAGAGTGGAATGACAGTGGGAAGAGACTTTTGAGTTCTCTGCTTTTCTGTGGCTGTCCAACAGTCTGATGTTCATTGTTCTTCCAGCCTGGGATTGTTTTTCACTTGCTAGGAGATTGTGCTGACAGGTCTAGAGGAGGTCACACTCTTCAGGTGAAAATAAAAAATGAAGTCTTATTCCCTGGTACAGAACTAAAATAGTTTCGTGCTTGGCAGACGTGATTATCACAAATGTGTTTCCAAGTGTCAGTGTATGACTTCTGAAAAAAGGGTTGTGTATTAAAAGGCTTGAAGGAACCATGAGCTGGGGTTCACTGGCRGCTGAGCAGCAGGAGCAGATCCCCCAGCACCGATCTGGGTGTTCAACCAAACACTCCTGCCACTTGGCACTTCAGCTCCCTTCCCACACGTGGAACCAGGGTGTAGTGAGGAGAACTTGTTCTGTTCACGACTGACCTAGAACTAGAAGGTTTCTGGGAGTGTTTGCTTCCAGTTGTTACACACACTAATGAGAGATACTCTGGAATTATTTGTAAGCTAATAGAAGAGGCTGCAGCCGTTCTTAAACGCTGCCATGAGGTCTGGCATGAGTAGGACAGAGTCAGAGGGAAGCACCAGCGAGTAAGAGCAGAGGCTGAAGYTGCTGCAGCAGGGGCCTCCAGGTTCAGAACATGCTGGAGTTGTTGCTAGACCCTGTTCAGTGCTGGTTTACCCAGTTTCTTCAGGTTTTTTTCTGCTTTCATCTTAGTGCAGTTGCCTCATTCTCCAGTCACCTTGTTCTCCAGTGTTCTTTGTCTTCCAGCAGTTTAGCTTACTTCAGAAATGTTTCTGCCTAGTTTATCCAGTGACAAGCCATTTTATCTGCACAAAAGATAAGACATGTAGTAAGCACTGATTACTGCAGGTTGGTTGTAGCTTGTCTCGTGTCTGCTGAGATTGTAAGCTCGTCAGGACAGGGGCTTGGATGTGTGTTACTGAGCATACAGAGGCTGGTGGAAGTCTTGGGAATTTTGTGTATATTTGACATATCCCTTAACAAACCCAGGCTTTGCTTCATTGCCAAATGAGGATTACTTTCCCTTATATTACTTGTCTGTGAAACAGAAATTTGGAATTAAAAAGTTTTGAACCCAAAGAGGAAATTGTCAGAATTAAACCGGTAAGTGATGATGAGTTTAGCTGGGAGGGAGATGCCCTATGCTGTAATACGCCAGCTTAAGAACTCTTGCTGACTTGTCAAGAAAATACATTTCATTCTTCCTGGTARTAAAGCATTTTAACAATTTTACTCTAGACTAAATACTGAAGTGCCAAAACAAAAAAGCTTCCAGTGGGATTTTCTGCTTACTGGTTCAAACTCTGAAAGATTTGTGGAGCCAAGACACTTCTAGTAGTGGAGRGGAAGATAATCCTTGACATGAAGTAATGGATTATATCCTTTTGACATGTGAATTTWCACCTTCATGTGCCAGACTGAGGAGTGATCCTGGTGATTGTGTTCTTTATTTTCCATTTAAATCATGCTGTGCTAAGATAGCTGAACACTCTCCAGAGTTAGAGCACTGTGTTAGCTTGTGTTGGAAACGTCTGGATCTTTCTAATGTTGCARCGTGGTGAAGAATTCCCTGAACTCACCTGTTGAGTTCATCCTCATGTTGCAAAACGTGGAATATGTAAAATTTTCTTGAGAAAATACATTCTTTGATCTTTGTGTACTTTCCAGCCTACTCAGCAAGGAGGAAAATTTAATCTGTGAAACAAATAGGAACTAACAGGTAAACCCTGTGATGTCCAGGTGTTAAAAAAAACTAAATTACTAGTTTAAGAATTGCCTTGTTAAGATTTAGGGCTTGACAGGCTTCAGTGATCTCAGATGTGGGGGCTGTTCACAAGGCTTGGGAAGAAGGATGGAACACTGATAGCGGGCACAGGGAGTGCAGGATTTACAGGACACAAGGACAGTTGGCAGAACTCCCGAGATAAGGATGAAGCCTGTAAAKCCAACTCAGCATCTCTGCTGAATCAGTTGTGAGTGGATACAAGGTAATTCTGGCAGGGGGAGATCACAGCAGGGACTGATGGAGCACCAACCCAGGAAAGCCGCTGACCCAAAAGAAGAGAGACTGGGCACATGGACTAAWTAGTGTGAGAAGTGAGAGAGGTCATTAGCCAATGTAAGAGAGAATACTGATTATTAAGAGAACTATGTAACTTGTAGCCAATGAACACTARTTCCTTTCTKTGCTAAAATGTATAAATARTAAGAAGTTTTGATAGTTGGTGTTCCCCTGAGCACCCAGGCTTGSACAACTCTGAAATAAATGATCAGTGCCTCTCTCAAGTGTTCTTCTTGCGCCTCAAGTAACAAATCTGATTTGTGTGGACAGCACTGGCATTGCTGTGCAGCAGATCAGCACCAGCATACCCTCCCCAGTTGTTCCAACCTTTACATCAGAGCTTCTGGTCTAGTTTTCTACTGGTACAGATTTCAGAACAAACCTCACATACCTGAACCAATGTGTGGGGAGCAGAGGCAGCTTACATGGAAAACAAGAATTGCTTGGACCAAACAGCCAATTTAAACATGTTCAGTGCAGGTGCACCCGGTGTAGACTGGGCTTAGTGAGGGTGGGCTGGGATAGTGGGTTCCTTAAGGCTGCTTTGATTTCAGACCAGTGTGCTGGATCTCAGTTCTTTCTCCCTGGCAGCAGAAGTGTGAGAGGCAACCATTGGTCTATTCCAGTTACAAAAACATTTCCTTCTTGTGCAAGAACTGTGGTTCAGTCTGACAAGGCCTTTTATTTTTTATTGAAGTCTCTAAAGTAGTAAAAGTGTATTTTTTAAAAGGATTTTGTTTTTCTTCAGAAGTGCTGATTAGCATGAAAAGCCAAGAACTCAGAACCTGTCAAATGGAATTTCTGGTTCCTGTGTACTTGATGAGAAACCCCAATTATGTGGTTGTGTACAGTTTCTTTGTTTGTCATATTAATGGCACAGATCAAGTCTGTCAGCAAACTTAGGGGTGGGGATAACCRTGAAGCAGATATTTCCTACATCTTCAGTTGTTGGATTTAGAAACCAAGAACCATTTTGATATCTGTTTGCAATACCTTTTCACAAAACCAGAAGCTGTTCCGTGCTGTCAAACACCCAGCTGATAAAAGCTGTTTGTACCCACCTCTAGTCCTGGGGGCATTTTTCCTTTCTTTTAAACAGAAGACAGACTGCTTCTGCTTGACTTGAGTATACACAACAGATAAAAATCAAATTAAATATTGCTACATAAGCTTTTAAGAATAGATTTCAAATGTACATAGCTTTCCTGGACAGTTTGTGGTCAGTTTAGTTTCCTGAGAGCTGCAGGGTTTTGGCAGGTGTTCTCAGCTTCCTTACTCTGCACAAGAGCTGGTGGGTGCTCAGTTTGTGTTGTCCTTCACCATTGCTMTTAATGTTGGAGAGCAAATGTTGATTTGTATGTGAAATTCACACTTACATGGATTTATAGATTTATGGCKCTGTAATTCTTGAATATTCTTTGCCAGTAAGTTTGAAATTTTTGGTCTCCTTTGCAACTGTAATGGTTGTTGTTTGTATCAGTATGGGAAATTATTCTATATCTGGATGTATTTTAATTGCTCAGTACTTCATTTTGCAACATAAGTAAGTCTGAAGAATTCTGATATTTATTATTTAATTATCCCATTTTCTTTTTCCTTTGAAGGGAAAACTTTAAAGCATTTCTGTGTTTAMCAACACTAGTCATGCATTAAGATTGGAACTGTGAAACTACAAGTAGATGTGTAGATTTTGAGGGAAATGCTAGAGGGACATCCCATTTGAGGTGAGCTTGGGAAGCTTATGAGTTCCTTTCTCCTGAAGCTCCTTCTCCAATGTGTTGAGAAACTGTTCAAGGCAGGAAGAGATCTGTCTGCTGTGACTAACCACAGAAATAGCACTTAGCATGAACAAACCAATTTCATTGTTTATGTAGCAAAACTTTCTTCAGTCAGTGGTTTGTGGGCATTGACAGTTCGTGCCTCCTGGAGCTTCCACATGCAGTTGTTTCTGTAGTGTCTGAGGCTACTTTTTTCTTCTCATCTCATCAAGGATCATCTTGCATCTGACAGACAAATGAGTTTTACCCATGTTCTGTGTGGTGATCTCAAATTTATGTTTAGATTGACTAAGAGAGTATCTTGGGGATCAGGTCTGAACAATTGTTTTTAAGCATCTCTTGTCTTCTAGGACTAATTTTACAGTTACAACTGTTCTTAGACTTTGATTGGCTTAGGCTGAAGCATTGCCAGAAAAACTAGCTAGGAAAATCTTATTTGTGATGAGTTAGGAGAGCAGTTCTGGGCTTGTGGGGGTTTTATGATCTAGTTTCTTAATACTGTTTTGGAGCAAACAAAACCTAACACCAATATCCTGGATCAGCAACATATTTTTATGAAAAATACGACAGTCTGAAGATGAGGTTCAAGTGTAAATGTCCTATCTGAGCCTTGCATTTCAAATTCAACATGTAGTGTATATAGTGTGTGAATATAAAAGGGTTTACTGGTTTAAATGAAAGGCCAGTCTGTTGTATCAGCATATTCCTGATGGGAAGCAGTGCTGCATCCTCAGGGAGAAGTGTAAAACCAAGGCAAATGTGATGTTAATGCTGCTCAAATACCTGGCTGCACACTGCTGTAACCTGTCAGCTTGAGCTTTTTGTTCTCCCTCTTGAACATGGCTTAAATTTATACAAGATAACTTCTCACTTCTTATAGCTTCCCTTCCAGACTGGTTTCCTAAAATTCTTTCCTTTTGATCTTTCCATATATTGTTTTTTAATTGCTGTCTTACGGTAACTAAAGACTTTTTCTGTGAAAAAAACCAAAGGGCAATCAACTTCTTCATATTTTTCCAGTTCTTCTTTCAAAGTTAACCTTAGTAACAGTGTACTTCTCCCTTTCATTGTTCCTGCAGGGATGGTGTATTGAAATACCTGTGATCCATGAGCAGGCATGGCCAGTGTCTTCTGTTGAGTCCTCACATAACACTCCCACTGAGAGTTTTCCAGTCTGCACTGGTTAAGCAAAGGATTCCTATTACCTCATTTGTAGAGGAGTTGTCAACCTRAATCATCTGTGGTTCTGCATTTAGCAGCTTTCCTTGCTGCTTCAGTCTATTAACCCTGGCAAAGCCGTTCTCAAGTGCTAGCAGCCTGCTTTCATTTCAASTGAGATGGAAGCTGTCTTGTTTATAGAGGAGCACTCTTATTCCTCAAGTTTCTTCCTTTTTTCAGACTGTATTTTCTTGGTCACCTGTTGTATTATTAATCTTTAAAAAGTACCTAAATTGCCTGAGTTTCACATCTACATTTTATTTACCACAATAGACAGTACTATCTCATAAACTTCTTGCTTGTTATGAAAACATTTTTGAAGTAGAAATCATTCTTTAGTTTGGATAAAAGTGGCTTTACTTGTTTTTWAAAAGCTGCAAGTAGATTCAATATGAGAATATTGTGGAAAACTATAGMTACTCAAATCTTTCTCTTCATAAAAATCTGAACCAACCCCTGGAGCTATTCTAATGCTGTTTTGCAATGATGGAATGAAAAAATTGCTTGGAATAGAAGTCGTGCTATCTCCCACCTCTTTATTTACATTTTTTATTTTATTGCTGAGAGATAGCAAGTGTCATTTCCTATTTTAATAGGATTTCTGGGTTTCATAATAAAAAAGTGTAGTCCTTGCCCTGCAGCATCTTCAAAGGCATTTTTTCCAGAGAAGTGGTTTCTGCAGTAAAACACAACTAAAGTGACTTTGGTGTGTATTTTGATGTGCAGCTGTGTGGGTTCTGTACGGGGGCACACTGAGGGCCAGGCTGTGCTGATGTGATTTGTGTCAGCCAGGCTGGAAACCACAGCTGGGTTGTGTTCCCTGTGGAGAATTCCACCCTGGTCCACTCATCCAGAGCAGAGYTGGTGCAGCCTCTGCTTATTGTCTGGCCTTCCTCTAGATTTTATTTCTGCAGAGGAACTAGCAAAGCTGTTTTTAACCTGAGACTTGCCAAGATGTGTGGTTGAGGTGGGGCTGGAAGCAAACGCAGCAGCAAAATTTTTGTGGTGCCCTTGAGCCTTATCCTTCAGATGTAGCCTACAGTGCTGCTCCTGGGACCAGTGGCTGTAGGGTGGGATTCTTCTCTTTTGTGGACTAGATCTTTGTACCAGCCTTCAGTCACCTTTTCCAGCTGCTGATAAAACCAAATCAGGAAGAAGCTTAAAGCTGGCTTTTTTCAGGATGGGGTTGTATCTAAGACTTCAGCATGTGGTGGAGGTTGTAGAACTGGGCCAGCAATAAAACTTTGGGCATCTCTTCTGCATGCAGGTGTTGTACTCTGCTGAATATCAGAACAAGAGAGCATTTGTTTTAAATGGGTTTTGCAGAAAACTTTCATGTGAAAGCTGTCATTTTTCTGTAACATTTTGAAAACTGATGTAGTGGAAAACAGAAAACAAACTTCACTAGTTGTGAAAAGTTTCTCATGCATGCTAATTTTTTAAATAAGCTTTTTAGGTTTTGTTGAGATGTTCAGTTTTAGTTCACTTTATTCCATTTTTCTCACAGTTCATTAGGAATGCCACTCTTTCAACCTGGGAACATATTTTTCTGCCTCTTGCAGGTAGAGTTTCCAGAATTCTGCATCAGCAGTGGTACCTTGATTTATGTAGGAAGACTTTGTGATACATCAGCTTGCGACTGTTTTTTAGAAATAATGAAGTGACAGCCAGATAGCACACAAAATTTCACATATTGTAGGCTCAAAGAAGTAAAGTTAAAGCTCCTGCCAAAACTAACTCCACAGGAAGATGCTATTTCATTGTACCAGTCCATTTTGTTTGCTSGTCACTGTGGAGGCCAATTCCTCTGCTCAGCACCACGGGGTGTTCTCTGCACAGCTTTCCCCTGCCCTTCTGTCCTGCCCTCACCCTGGTGTGAGCAGGGATCCTTTAGGTGGGCCTTTCTTCAAACTGGGTGTCTGCCAGGGGAGGTCCTGCCTCCCATCCCATCCCATCCCATCCCTCCGGCTGGGTGCTGTCTGTGCACTTCCTGAAGGCACATTCTATCCTCTTTGCCAGCTTGGTGATTCCAGTGCTGCTCATGGCTGCTTTGCCAGTTAACTTCAGGTTGTTGAGCTCTCTTTGAACCTGACAATGACTTGGGGCCAGTTTTCCAGCCCTTTCCTACGCTTCTTGCAGAACTGTTCGTTCCAGTGATGATGTGATGGGAGCTAAGCAGAAACAGTTATTCCATGTGAGTGTTAAAAACTGAGAACTAAAGCCTGAAATAGCAAGGGGTCTGTATTACTTCTCTGTTAAAAGAGTTTGTTCAGCATTTCTGAGAAACCACATCCTTTTGAAATGTCTGGGGTTGGCAACCAGAGTTCCTTTCAGAAGATTAGGCAGTTCTCAAGTAAATATCTCTTTCTTCCGAGGTAGTTTGGTGGACTTCTGATGGGCATAGGTTTTGGTAGTTTAGCTGACAATTTCCAGGATTCTTGGGTCACATTTCATTTGTATTTTCTGGTTCTTTTCAAGGTTTCATGTAGTCAGAAGTGCTGTGCATTTTGGTAGTGCTCTGTTCTATCATATCTCCTATGCAGATTTGCATAACGCAGTCACGCATTGTCAGAATAACTCTAGCTCAAGAATTGTGTTTCCATGGTCAAAGATATCTCCTCTTTCTGCTTTTAGGCCAGGCTAAATCACACCTTGACTTTTATAGGTAAATACTTGTGCCATTGGTTTTTTGCAACTTTATCCTCTTTTCAGTTAAGTTACAAATGTGTAGCTGGAGAATGTCAGATACTGGGTAAGGGCATTTTGGGAACTTGGCTTTAGCATTGCAGATACATTGTACAGTGACATTGAATTCTAATGTGGYTGTCAAACAGGAGAAATAACATTGGGTTTGTACCTTGGTTTACTGTTGTGCCTGGAGTTGGAGGGGAAGAAACCCAAGAATTGCACAGAACAAAGACTTGATAGAGGAGGGACAATCATAATTGATAGTCAGTGTCATTGTAAYTGTAACTATGTAGTAGGAAATGTATTTTTGAATTCCTGTCACTCTTTTACTTTCTGTTGTAATTGCATATTGCGCAATAATCTTTCAGTATTTTAAGGCTCTTTTGTGTATTAATTATATGCAGTAGCATCTGGTAAAACTGAATTATTTTACACTTCTTGCAACACCTTAATTTTTAGGAGCATGACAAGAATAACAGTGGGTACTTTTATCTCCTCTTACTGCAGGGAAAGTCTTGACTAAAAAAGGAAATTTTTTTTCCTATTTGCTTCTAGATCTTTCAAAGAACAGATTTACTGAAATTCCTCCTGATGTCTGGCTGTTTGCACCACTGGAAACTTTAAATTTGTATCACAACTGCATCAAATCCATTCCAGAATCTATTAAAAACCTGCAAATGCTTACCTACCTTAACATTAGGTGAGTAATGGTGGTTGATTTGGTCTTTATATAACTTATCACCTTAGAGTTGGAGTTTTGCTTCGTCAGGTCATTGTGTTTGCAGAGTTTTCTTTGTTTCTGAAGTTGTGTAGACAGTGTTCTGAAACTACAGCTATAAAAATTAGCTGCTCTCAAGAGGTTAAATTACTCTGGCCAGAAAGTCCTGCTCATTTTGCACATTATTTACATGCACTGCTGTACTGCTCTTTTTAAACTTGGAAGACACATGGTTGGATTTTCTCACCAGAATAGAGGATGGATATGAGTTCTGGAAGGAGAGGGAATCCAGAAAACTCTCCTGAACCTGGTTTCCACAATACTCCTTGTTTTTGATTTTGGCTGCATCAAATCCAAAACAGTTCTCTCAGTTTAGAGCTATTTAAACCCCCAAAACCTGCTGTGTCTCCAAATCTGCAAATACCAGTTCTTATAGTACTAATTCATAAGTCATGTGCTCTGTCACAATTTTAAAGAGGATTAATATGACACAAAACCACAGCATTTCCTGAAAGAAATATGGCCTTTCTTCAGCAGCAGCCCATTTCTCTCTTGGTGGTGTTGGAGGTGCTGAATATATTTCTTCACACAGAAATGCTGTGTGGTTCTAACTCTTCTTTCAAGAGTCAACTCTCCTGATGATGCTTTGCCATTCTGTGCTTTGTCCTCATTCCTGTGCTCCTGTCCAGGGGCTGATTTGGCAGTGCAGGGACATGTGGTCTGTGGCATTGGAGAACAGGCTCAAATCCTGCCTTCCTAGCTCAGGTGCTTTGTTACAGGAGAAAACCACTCTCACATTCTAATTTGGGCTTCAGATGGTGGAAGAAATGTATTCTGCATTTCATAGTAAAGCAGGCAGCTCCTAAAAACCCCCCAAAGCTGAAAAAGCAAAGGAAATCTACGTAAGCAACATGAACGACTGACTGCTTCATTGCCACGTTTTTATAGTCCGTTCAAAAAAAGTTTACTTCCACATTATATTTTTGCTTCTCATGCCTTCTACCAAAAAAAGCCTGGCATATCTGCCTGAAATGCAACATAAAAATAGATTTAATGCATGCCTATATAAATAACTTATCTGTATTGTTCACCTAGAGTTTAACAGAGTGAATGCATTGCTTTTATAAAGGTATTGTTAGAAATTTCATTTTATGGTGTAATGTTGCAGTTCTAGAAACAGTAATCATGGAGAAAATATTAAAGAAACACCAAGATTTTTAGATTATGTTAACAGTGCTCCGAATACTTATCAATCAAGCACTAAAATTTCAGGTATTTTTCTTAATGTAGTATGAATCCAAGCATCAGCACTTAAAAGTAACTTTTTTGTCAAAAATAGAGCTAGCTCCACCTAAATCAAAATCAACAGATTTTTATTTTTTTAATTTATACATGAAAGGAATTGCTTTCTTATCACATCTGAACAAGCTTGTTTTCCTATGGCTTTTTAAAATTTACCTTATTTAGAAACATTTTATGTGCTTCTGGCAGTGGAAGTCCATCAGTGTGGGTAGTTTTTCAGTGTAGATTTAAATCCAGTAGTGTCACAGTGTATTTCATGTGCACAAAGCAGCTATACATGCATACAGCTGGAAAATAATACACACAGAAGAAATAGATTTTAATCAAGGCTTACTTTCCAGTCTATTGCTCAGCAAAATAATTAAATGTTTAGAGGGTTTTGTGGTGGTTTAGAGGGACACAACAATATGGCATGAGGAGCAATGGCATTATATAAAGTTCTGGCCTGGCAGACTGTCAGATCAGGTGGTTCTTCTGAAGGCACCAGCAGGATCAAAGCAAGTGGCAAACATTATTTCTTTTAACAGATTTCTCTGTGCATTTTGGTATTAGATTCTGTCCTGTGAAATGGGGATCTAAAATTCACATACCTGAAATTGGCTGTATCTGATAAGAAATTCGTGATGGACATTGTAGATGAAGTTGTAATTGGTGGAGAAAGTCGTCTGGGATGGGAGAAAAGTTGTACAATATTCATAGAAAAGATTTGATAATCCAGCCTTGCTTGTCTTTTTTTCTTGCTTTCAAGTCGAAATCTTTTGTCAACGTTGCCAAAATACCTGTTTGATCTTCCACTGAAAGTTCTGGTTGTCAGTAATAACAAGCTGGTCTCCATTCCAGAAGAAATTGGAAAGTTGAGAGACCTGATGGAGTTGGTAAGTGCAACTGGGAATCTTGTAGTAAGTACACTTATAAGCACCGTATGTATTATATATTCTATATAAAAAATTACTAATATTTAAAAATATATATATCTACAACATTTAAATTCAGCTTCTGTGTTTTATTGATACTTTTGGTTTCTTTTTCAAGGTTGTCAAACCCAGAATGTATGCTTGATGATGACTGAGGACACAGTAGAGAGAGTTTCATTGCAGTACCTGTGATATACATGCTTAGAACACAAGAAGGCTGGAAAGCTTCTGTGTAATTCTTTAATCACTCCGGTCTACATGAATTCATATTAAATTTCTGTCAGAAATAGCTGCAGTCTGTGCTCACTCGATGCAGCTTTGTCACCCTCTAGTGCTTGTGTCCAAAAAGCTGGGGAGCCTGCTGTTGCTGTTGTACATTTTTTTAGTTTTATGGGTTGGTTCAAGGTTTATTAAGGGAAAAGAATTTTTAGAAGAGGAGCAGAATGCCAGTCAATTGGCAGCAACAGCACGAGAAGCTTTTGGCAGATCTGGGAACTACACCAGGAACTCCTGATTCCTAAGCTCCAGTATTCATTTCAAACCCAGTATTTCATCATTCATTGATTTAACTTCTTGGATTGAATTTCTGGAATCACTAAATACTTTAAAAACCAGCAAGATCTGGGATGATACATCTTCTCCATGGAAAATTTAAGATAGTTGGATTTCTTTTCTTAGATTTCTTTTAATAGTGTGCTTTATAATAGTTTTGATTGCAGTATTCCTCTGTGTAATTTCATTTAAGATGTTCACTTGATTTATTAATTATGTCTCTCTTAGGATATTAGCTGTAATGAACTTCAAGTTCTTCCCCAGCAAATAGGAAAATTGCAGTCACTTAGAGAATTGAACATAAGAAGAAATAATCTCCATATGTTGCCAGATGGTGAGCTACTCATCTTCTTTCCATTGATGTAGGCAAATTGGGTAAAGTGTTAAGAAGATAACTGATTCTTTTTTTTTGTTTGTTTGTTTGCTTTTTTTCCTGAATGCAGAATTAGGAGACCTTCCCTTGGTAAAGCTGGATTTTTCTTGTAATAAAATTACAGAAATTCCCATTTGTTACAGGAAGTTACGTCACTTACAAGTGATAGTTTTGGATAACAATCCAATGCAGATACCACCAGCACAGGTTAGTATTAAATACAGATTTTTTTTTTTTTCTGCCCACAAGTACAGAAATTTGCACCAGGATCTTTCAGGGAGCTGTTCTAAGTTACACCAATCAAGTTTTCATTTTTTTTAGCTGCATTTCTTGTATTTCTCCTTTTGGGGTGTTGTGGCTGTAAATGCAGTGCAGCAGGTATTTCTTGGGGTATATTCTTAGCACACATGCTAATTAAGGTGTAATTAAGGCTTCTTCTTGCTGCTGTGTTTCCCAACAGATCTGTTTAAAGGGCAAAGTACATATATTTAAATTCCTCAGTATTCAGGCGTGCCTCAGAATAGATAAAAAACCGGATTCTTTGGATCTTCCATCGTTAGGTAAACGAATCCCCTCCCAGCCCCTGACAGACAGGTGAGTAGTGGGGTTTTTGAGTACAGAGAACATACTTTGAAAAGGATGTTCATGGAAAGTGAAACTACTGTTTCTTTCATTCTTGTGTGGGTTTTTTCTGTGTCATTTTTCTTACTGTAGCATGGAGGACTTTTATCCCAATAAGAACCATGGACCAGACTCTGGCATTGGAAGTGATAATGGGGATAAAAGGTTGTCCACTACAGAGGTGAGTATTTTTTTCACTGTTGAATTTGTAATTTCTGATCTTTTAGAACTTTTTCCTTTGTATTTTATATCATTTGAGAAATACCTCAGCAAGTTGCATTTAATATTCTTTCAGTATGTGTACAGTTGAGTTTAAGCCCTTTCACTGCCATATCAGACACAAATTATTTATATATTTCTTTAACTTTTCTGGTTAAGGTTGATTCTAATTAATATGATATGATGGGAATGTAGGAAATCATCTAATAATACCTTTTTCATGTCAGTTGTGTACTAAATGTGAGTGTCTTTGCAGCCATCTGATGATGATACAATCAGCCTTCACTCCCAGGTGTCAGAGTCAACAAGGGAACAGACATTGAGGAATGACAGTCAYGTAATGGGAAGTAAACTCGATCCACAGAAAGGTAATACCAGTTGTGCATTTGTCATTTTAGGTAACAGAGAYACTTTGCTTAGGTAATCTAATGTAAGAAAATGGCACAAAATTACAGGATCGTGTGTTGGTGGTGTATTTTCATCAGTTCAGAAAACAATGTCATAATCACAAGCAGAAAAGGCTTGAGAAAAAGGAAAAAAAGAGATTATTTCTAGCTTAAGAAAGCACAATTTCTACGTTTTATGTGACATTTTTCATAAGCACTTATTTCTCTCAGGATTACCATTTAGTCAAGAGACCTGTTCTAAAATCTTTCCTGWTGTTCATAAATCCTCCCTAGACCAGGAGGCGTTTGACTACATTGATCCCAACGCAGAGGAGGGAGCTCTTCCTGAGCAGGGAGATGCACACATTGGCCCCCTGCTCTCCTATGTCAAGGTACCAGAGACTGACAAAAGAAAAACTGTTCAGTAGCCTTGATTTTTTTTTTTTCCCCTTAATTCAATTCTATCTTCTTTTTTTTTTTTCCTATTTCGTTGAAGGAACGGGGAAAACATCCTGAAAAATCCCAGAAAATAGAACAAAATGAGGACTGGGGAGATGAAAAAAGGTAAATCTTCTTGGTCTTTTTTGAGTAGGTTTCACTAGTAGTGGTGGGGGTGATAGTGAGGGTTTTTTTAAGCTCCTTGCATATGGAGGAAAGAATTCTCATATTGAACAGAGTGTTCCTCTTGGACAGAGAATGAGCTTACAGGAAACACTGCTTAGTTACTGCCATAATGAGCCATTTCTGTGCCTTGCTTCATTGAAGTCACGTCACTGATGTTTCATTTTTCAGCCTTCAGAARGAGCAGCTGCTGGCTGAAGATGATGATGAACTCAAAGAGGTGACTGACTTGAGAAAAATAGCAGCTCAGTTGTTGCAGCAAGAACAAAAACACAGGTATAACAATATTAGTTAAAATAACTTCTGTTACAACTAATTTATTCATTAACCTCTCTTACACCCAAAAGCTTTTGACACCTTATTTTGAGAACAGTTTTGTCCAACTGCTAAAGAGTGAAGTGACAGACTCTGCCAAGGTACCAGTGTCCTGGGYTTCTTGTCTGAATTACACAACCTCCCTGCAGTTTGTTTGTGACTGGTTACTTTTATTCAGATACAAGCTAATTAAGCTGGYACTTCCTTCAGTCAATATCTTGTGGACTGAAGGGGAAATTTGCTTGAACATTATTCTGTCAAATGACAATACCTATGTATAAAAACAAATCGTTTCAACTGCCTGCCCTTCTCTGCTTCATTATGGCCATCTCAATAGAGCAATTTTTGAAAAGGAGCCATGGAACAAGCAGCAGATTAAAGGGATTTAATAGAACAGGTTGGCAGCTGTGTAAAATGAACAGGAAGGAATAGCTGGAGTCACACAGAAAAGGCCAGGCTGGTGTAGGAACAGGTTCTGTTCTGTTCCTTTACCAAGCAGGCAAATGCTGTAAGGTACTTGGAGAGTAAGCTCCTCTGAGAGGTGAAAGTTGCATTTAATAATAGTTCATTTACTAAAATAGTTCCTAACACTCATTCAATATCCCACACTAATGGACTTAAGTTCATAAAATTAATACCAACTTAAATACTATTTGCTTTTCTTTCAAATTTCTGTGTAATTATGAGACTCTGCCACTTTGCTTTTAATATGGTTAAAATGCACGTGGAGCCCTCAGAGAAACAGATCCCGATCCTATGAATGGCAGGGTCTTAGAAATTCACCAGCATTTTATATTAGGTAAATAGAAAAACAATAGTGTGCATGTGTGAAAGATACAATAGGTTTTGCTTAGAACACCAAGCCTTGCATTCGAGGATTGATTGTTGTTCACAGGGAGGGGAAAAATAAGAAAGAAATCTTAATGCTAGTGTATTCTCAGTACCAAAAATACTGCAAATAAGACCAAGAATGCATAGTTTTCTCCTATTAAGGAAGAGAGAATGAGGGTGTTYTTCTTATATTAGGTTTTTATATGATGGCTATTTATGTTGCATGAGGCTCTTGTTTGACTACGTATTTCCTGGTTATCTAATCATCTGAAATGCCAAGCCACTCATGTTCTGAAGCACTGCAACTTGAATTTTACTTGTCATATGTTGTTGTGTCTTAATGCAGTGGTCTTGCTAATTGTTCTGCTTTGTCTTGATTTATGCAGATGAGCAATCTTAATAGTTCTTAAGTTTTACTTCTTAGTTTAGCATTTATGTTTTAAAGTTTGTTTATGCATCTTTAGGTACATGAGCTCAGAATTAGCTCTAATAGAGCATTTAGCCCTGATTTTGAATTCATGGGATTTTTTAATGAGCAATAAGACTATTATTTAGTATTTAGTGAAGATACTTCTGTGCTTATTTGTGGAAAATATGGTCAATCAGTSAACAGAACCCTCAGGGAAGTTAACATCACAAAATAATTCCTTACTAATCACGCTTCTGTTTGTTCAGTGTATGTTTTTGCAATATTATGCAGTCTCCTCTCCTTTTGCTTGCTATGCTAACGACTTCCCTGTCCTCTCCCATCAACCTGTCCTGCTTCCTCCTCCCGTCTTTGGCTTTGGTGTGCATGAAATGTGACCACAGACGAAGGCCACTAAGCTATAGAACTTCATTCAGTGAAAAGCTCTTCCAGAGGACCAGGGCAGCAGGACGTGCATCAAGGTATAAAGAGTTCAAATGTGGACAAAAGAAAGGCTCTTGGCCATTCCTCGAATGAAAACAGAGTTGAATGGATTGGCTGAGTTAGCCTAAGATGTTTTGTTATCAAAACCAGTTTGCAATACATTCTTTAGGATGAAATATTAATTAAGAAAAGTATTTAATTAGGCAAGTCTCCAAAGAACATTTTGAGTCCAAACCTAAAAGCTTTTCTTCAAATATACAACCCCAGATATAGYACCTCAGGCRAAGTGATGCTTTTAATTTTTTGGGATTTTGTTTGTTTGGTGGTTTTGTGTTGTTTGTTTGAGGCTTTGGTTTTAAAGTGATCATTTTCAAGTTAGCATTACCAGAGATAATTGGTTTTGCATTTGACCCATGGTGGAAGCATTTGTAATATGCAAACCTCACCAGTAGCATCAAAATTGGAGTATAGTGTAGACCATACTCAAACATGTAGGTGTTGAATGAATTGATTTCAGACTTTGTTACCCTATAAATGGAAGCTCTGTAACTTATTCTGGATACTACTCGTCTTTTTCAAAAGACAGTGGGGTTTAGCTTAAATAATTTTCATTGGTTCCAAATGAGCCTGTTTGAATTTGCATCCAGATTAAGTCTGGGTTCTTACCTGGCAGCARTGGTTTTCTAAAACTATCTAAACCCAGAAGAGTACAGCTTCAGTCACAAAGCAGAACCAGGGGTGAAGTCAGCGGACTGCTCTGGAATGAGTTGAAAATAAATCATCTTTGTCTCACTGCACAGGATTTCTAGTGTCTTTTTACATTTTAGAGATTCAAGGTAGTACTTGCTTTTCTAAAATTGAAGATAGCTAACCTTGAAATTACACTATCATTGTTCACTTCATTTGTGTCTGTTAATCATTGCTATGTTTGCACAGAATCTGAAAGTATAAGTGGCTGAGAAGAGATTCCACTCTTTAAATCCCGAAACTTGAGAAAATATTTYCCAAGATCATTTTTGGTCTTGCCATTGCCTTTTTCTCTCATCTGGTCAAGCACTTTGGAGTAGATGTTGTGCTCGSATAATATAGAAGTAGAATATATAAATATGTGGTGTTGAGTAATTTAGATCTTAAACATTGTGTGAGTTTTAGAACCCTTTCAGAGGATTAGTTTGTGTGTTGCCTCTGTAACAACAGAATTGGTGTGATTTGTAGGAATCATAAGTAGGAAATTATTACAGTTCTAGCACAGGTGTCCTATGCAGGTTCTTAATCCACAAATCAGTGAGATCATCAGTATTTGGCCCRATAATTGACCTGTACAATAAAAGGTTTGGATTTAATGAGTAACAGTATGAATGGCAACAGTTGCTGAAATTGTTGGACCATCAACACCACACTTGAGTGTAACTTCTGAACTGCAACTCCTTCTGCTTTAATGTTACATACTCTGCTTTGCATTGTATTTTCTGGAAGRCAGTAATTAACATGCCTGCAGTGACTCCCCCTGACCCCCTTCCAGCTGACCAAATTATTTTGCCAATTGTCTGCAATTTAGAAAATTCAGATTCATTTTCTTCACCGTTTTCTTTAGTTAAAAGCTTTCAAGTTCATTATTCCACAGGAAACTGAGATTTCAGTAACTGGACTTGCAGCATGTCAGATACTGAACTTGCTGTTACTTCCCCATCCATATTCTTCAGTTTTTAAACAGGAACTTTCAAATATTACTGGTTTTGTTTTAGGAAGTATAAGAACATACTTTGTTTAAATAACCTCAGTTCATGATGAACTCAGTCATTAATTAAATACATGTTGCACAGAAAGTCTCACTGAATTTCTCATTGCTCAGTTGAAGACAAAGCTGATTTAAATAGGGGGTCTGTGTAAAAAGTAATGACTTTAAAATAGCAAGTTTATATTGTGGATTATTAAGCCATGCTCTGAATATTTTTTTTGGTTACACTTTTTTCAGGCTGTAGGATAGATTAATTCTGGATGCCCCCTCTAAACTTAGTTTCTGAACACAGCATACAGGAAGCAGATGAGTACAGCAGACTGAGTGCAGCAGACATTTACAGGCTTAACTTTTACAGGCTTTAACTTTTACAGACATTTACAGCTTTACAGGCTTAACTTCTCATAATGCCGTTAAACTGAGGATCACACAATGAGAGGTTTATACTGCAAATGAGATTACTAAGCTCCAAGTTATCACAGTAATCAGAGAAGTTTGATTGAAAAATCATCAATCATTTAAAGTTAATGACTGTGCTGCACACGTAATGGTAAAGAAATATAAAAACTGTTTTACTTTCTTCCATTGAATGGTTGGTTGTGTCCTGATTCTTAATACATTCTAGTTCTTGATATAATTCTGTGTAAACACACTTCCGTCACACTTCTGCACATGAAGTCAGTGTCAAAAGAGTAATACTGCTACCTTCAAGAGTTCAGAATTTAAGTTCTAGGTGATGCTTACTTGAAAACATTTAGTTTTAAGTGTTACTGATAGTTTGGTTATTTTTAACACTTAAAACATCCATAACAGCTCATCATCTTCTGTGCACACACACCGTTTGCTCCAGATGAAAACACCTTTCTGAATCTCTGCAAGTTTAGGCTCTTTTGGCTGTTTACCATTTAGAAAAATGGAATTTCCATTATGTTCTGCATTAAATTTTTCATTTAGTTCTTAGCCTGTGTTTCTCAATTTTCCACCTCACTTGCTTACCTACATTTCCTTTGCACTTGTGGTGTTTCTTCCTCAGTCACCTTCTCATCTGTCCCTCCTGAGTGACTTTTTTGTGCTCAGTCTGTCTCTGTCCTTTCTGGTCTGCTTTAGGTTGACTATCTTTTGTCTTCTAATTTTAGTGAACAGTGGGGCCTTTTGTGTTGGGAGCAGCATGACTTTACACAGGTGTGAGATCAGTTGAAAGAGTATCTATTTAGGGAGAAAAATAAGGAGACTTCATTTTGGTTTGAATTATCACCAAGTTTTGCTTCCTTAAAATACAGAACTTGAAATACTTCAAGAGCTGGAAATGATTCTAAATGGAAGCAGGAATGGGCTTGGATTTCATATGTGTACACACATTTTAGTTTTATGGAAGATGCCACTTAATGTTCAAAACCTTTTTATTTACAGGAAATGTGATGTAGTGAAAGTAACAAATTCTAAGAAAATTGTTCTAAATACTTTTTTTTTCCCCCTAGGCTTCTTAATCATTCMGTTTCAGTAAACACAAGGAACAGGCCAAAGCAGCCAATGGAATCTGAAAAATGGTATTGACATATTTAAAAATATCACAGCTTTCAATCTTTTATTAGTTTCATTTTTGTTTGTTGTGTCAGTACTGGCATTTTCTGTCAGAATGCTTTTAGCTCATGATGAAATTGAAGCTACAAGAGTAAAAAAAAAATCGGTTCTGAGCATTTAGGAAAGTTGATGTCATCCAGAAACAAATTTGTAGGTCTGATTATGGCATCAATTCATTTCTGTTTCAGACCTCCAGTTGCAGT
>QVAJ01000061.1:1139251-1161842 GCA_003546035.1 Mixornis gularis | reverse complement strand
CCCCAAAGCCTTGTCTTTAGGGGATTGGGAAATGTCCAGACCCCAGT
This sequence comes from Mixornis gularis, assembly GCA_003546035.1. NCBI lineage: Eukaryota > Metazoa > Chordata > Aves > Passeriformes > Timaliidae > Mixornis > Mixornis gularis. Next base: position 1,161,795 of record QVAJ01000061.1, on the reverse strand, counting down.
CTGGGGAGAAAAAAGCTGTAAGTGCTGATGGGTTGGGAATGGCTGTGTGCAGTTCAGCTGCAGCTCAGGGGAGCATCTTGAGCCAGTACATCCTCTCTGTGACCTTCAGTCRCGTCCCCTTCTGGCTGTGTCCCCTGCCAGTGGTAGCTGTGGTTTTGCACAGCTGACTGCCCACAGCTCCTGTGCTTGTGTGGCTCATGCTGCAGCAKGGAACCTTCTAGGCCTTGCTCACTTCCCACAGGTTCTTCTCTATGAGTTGCTGTCACCTATCCAAGTGCACACCTCTGTTAGGCTTCTTTATTGTAGGGAAATCCAGGGAGAATTAAATTTGCGTTTTCCTTTTTTTGTTAATGAAACAGGCAGTTCTGAGACATAAAACCAAAACAAACTACAAAATTCAAAAGAAGTTTTATCTGAATTAAGTACTGTAGTGTGCAAGACCCATTGTCAAGTTACATTAAGGGAGAGATTTGAGATTTTAGTTAAGTGGTCATACTTTTAAACCACATTGTGACATCTTATGCAGATGGCCAAAAAATACTGTAGTGCTGTGGAGAAGCCACTTTCTAAGGGTTCACTTTTTTGTGATGTTTTTAAGTAACTTGTTTTAAAGTACACAAAAAGTAGTGTTCTTTCATAATGCCTTTCATCTTACTTTTTAGTATCTCAACAAATGAAGTGAATTCTTCAGTGTCCCCATACAGCTGGCAGGTAAATATTCAAATGTAAATGGGGTGGCTTTATATTTGAGTGGTTTTGTTGTTGTTGTTTCCTTGATTTTGTCTCTATGGCAGAAAACTTGTGTGCATTCATGTGGCTGCTTATAGTTCTTGAAGGTGTCTTAATTGTGGAGGAAAATATAAACCCTTTGGAGGTTTGACATGTTTGCAGTGGAGCCCTTTTGTTTTAAAAGCATTTAAGACCAGCTTTAAGGTCTTGAAACTAATGAGGCATAAATTTTACTTTCTTGGGTTTAGTATGTCTTTCCATATAAAGGTATTTATATGGAATAATAACGTATTACTGTTATATCATATTATATAATATATAAAATTTATATTATAGATTTGTGCCAGCACACAAGAAGTATGTTTAAATTGTTACATAAAAGTATTTCTGACCATTATAGCCACTGGAAAACCAGAAGGATTCAGTGGATGAGCAGCAYTGGCCAGAAACACAGCCAGTAATCTGGCAGAATGAAGAAAGAAGGAGAAGTAAACAAATTAGAAAAGAATATTTCAAGGTAATGGGGGGAGTGAGGGTGGGTGACGCTTTTTTTTTAATAAAAGAAACTTTAAAACTAAGTAAAGGTAAATCCTCAAAGGTTGTGATGCTTTTAAACTGACATGTAATATATAATTTTTTATTTGACTCTTTTGATYAATATATAWATGTATGTATTTAGGATAATTTGAGAGTGCAGGAAAATCAAGAGGAAAAAAAAGATCAAAGATTTTGTTTATCCTTTAAATAAAAGAAAGTAATTCGTTGTTGTTTTCTGGCAAAACCAAAAACTAATCTTGTCATCGGTCCTCCACCATCTATKTGGAGGAATTTTTATTTAGCTATTTACGTACTTATTTTTAGTGCAAAGAAAATACATGTTGTCTTTTTTAGTATGGTTCTAGGAATGATTTGTGCCTTTTGGGTCTCATGGCGTTAGTTTGTATTATAGAAGGAAAATTTTCCCTGTTCCTTGCTGCTGTAGTGTGCACCCTCAGTCAGCAGGTGCCAGTGTCTGCTTTCTGCAGAGCCGAGGGGAAGTTTTAGCAGCCTTGGGTAACATTTGGTTTGGGCTATGTAGAGAAATGAGAGAGTTCTGAGCACTGCTAAGTTGAAGTAAAATTAAATTTGTCACTTATGAAATTAGTTTCTTGAGTCTTTGCCATCAAACATCTTTGTGAAATGCCAGGGAACTTCAAAGAGATTAAATTCTTGGGAGGACAGCTCAGATACATTGTTGTGATTACAGAAGCCTTTCTTTTTTTTTCCTGAAGAGATGATGGAGTTGTATCCTCTTCCCGGGGTTTTCATCCTGAAATTAACTTTTTACTGCGGCAACAGAGGAGAAAGGGAGAGAAGCTTCTAAGTAAACCAGAATTCAGTGTTTTGCCTGGTTAAAGAGCTGTGCTACCAGTACAGAAGTGGCTCCTCATAACTGACCAGTCAGTTGTGAGCTCTGTGATGGAAGCAGGTGCCTGAAATCACATTTCATACAGCTCCAGACGGGTGTCCTGAGGGAATTAAACAGAGCAGTGACAGAGTACTAACAGAATACACTGGTTCATAGTTGCATTTGCAAACCCAAGGCAAGAAGCCACTGAAACAGAGCCCGTCTACCATGGCAAACTGGAAAAAAMTAGGAAGCAGTGGTGTTGTGAGAGAGCTGTGACAGTAGGTGTGTCTTTGTCACCTGCATTTATGTCACATCATGGAGAGGAGTAGCCTGGCCACATACACCCCACTTCCTCTAAACTTGGACTTCGTAGTGAAGTTCTTTTTAATTTGATCTGCTTGGAGCTTTTCATACTTCTTAGTACGCTTGATCTGTAGACAATGAAATACATTTATTTTTTTAAATACCRCTTTTGTCATTTTTTTCCTTCAATTTCTGCTTAATTTCCTCCACTTTTAGCATAGTCAGGGAAGTGGGGCAGTGATGAAGGCAACACACAACAAATCAGACAGACCTGTGGGAAAAGCATTGTCTTAAGTACATAAAAGGATGTGATCAGACTTTGAAGTTTTAAAGGCAACCTTAATCTTTTTTAATTTCATTTTTTACTATGTCAAGTCAGTTCCYTGAAGTGGAAGCAATCTTAGTCACATAAAGCATTACAAAAGGAGCTTTCACAGGTTGCATAATTTTTTCTAAGAAATAATGCTTTGTGTAAACAGTTGTTAAGATCTTTCCACTTGGATCAGCTGTCACATGCAGAGTTCACATTATAAAAGTGTTTGGTTTTAAAATGCACTTATCTCTTCAACTGCTGAAGATCTTGGCTCACCTAGAAATGTCATGTTCTTTTCTGGTTTGTTTCTTTYTTGCTCCTTTGTTTCTGTAACATGGCTTTCTTCCTCAGGAGCTTCATCAGTAATAAGAAACATCTGAGTGAAAGCAAGCCTTTTAGTTCAGATGAAAACCATGCTTTCATTTTAAAGTAATAATTGTGTGTGTTTTGCAGTATAAGTCTTCCAGAAAAAGTTCAAGTGGAAATGAAAATGATGAGGTGAGATGTAGTAATTGTGTGAAATGTTAAGAAATAAATTTATTCTCTTGTCTTTTTTGAAGAAATTAACTTTGCATTCCAAAGCCATAGCAGAAATAATTATTATACTCCTTCATTTTTAAAAAAAAATGATCATGATTACCTGCTGGGGAGCAGTAGGATGCTTGCTTGCTTTGGAAATAGCAAAATTAATTCACCTGTCAAGCAGAGATGATGTAAAACTGATATTTGACGTAAACAGCCAACACTGGTTCCTTGCCTTACGTATTTTAAAATTTAGTTRCTGCCAGTTTGTGGCATACTTGGCAAATGTTACATGTCTTGTGTATTTCATAATTTCATTTTTCTTGTTCAATCATCATTTTCATTTTGATAATTTCATCTTTTTGATTTCTTTTTAGCAAGACAGTGATAATACTAATGTGTCCCCACAGTCTCCTGTGTCGTCCGAGGTACAAGTTTGTGGGTTTGTTTTTCATTCAACAAGCATTTCTTTGTGTTCATTACTGTCACCAGGTTTTCATGCRGATACAAAGCTGTTTGTTTCCTTTGAAATTGCAATTAGAAGTATTTCATCATCATAAAAATTGCAAAAGAGATAGAGACTAGAGGCAGATATTACAACTTGTTTTACCYTTGCAACTCTGACCTCCCCTAGAGTTCTTTTTGTCTGGTATGAGGAAAGGTGCATTGCTTTGTCTCCAGTATCTTTCCTGATGAAAATACTAATGAAACAACAATCAGGTGTGCCAGATTTGGTGGGCCTTCCTAAGGAAGACTGTTCTGCAGGGCACATAGTCACTGAGAGGATTTGAAGTTCATGGTTTAGTACTTTATACATCACCAGCAACCCAAAGGTGCTGACACTTCTCTAGGAGTTTGATCCTTCCCAGTCCCAGGTGTCACCTYTGTGGTGCAGCTTCATTCAGGGGTGGCTGTGCTTGGAGTGTCACTGTGAGAGCACTGCACTGCTTAGCTCAGAATAAAGCAAATATTATTGGCATTTGCACCTCATGTCAGTAAGGGACCTGAGAGCAGAATGAAAACATCTCCCAGAATACACTGGAATGAAACAAAGGTATTTCATGTACATACCAAGATACTGAGTGCGTTTMTCTTTTCAGATGGTGAAATGAGAAAAACCTGCCTTCATAGTTGGAAGTAGATATTTCTTAAGAAATGTTTTGATGCTAAACATTGGGAGAATATTTGCATCTRCTTACAGCTGGCTTAAACTCTGTTCACAGAATGGTTTGCAGTAGTTTGAAATATTTTGCAATAGATTTTAGATAATCTGGTGCTGCTTTTCTTTCTCATTATGACAGTTTTATGTGTATGTAGTAAGGTTATGTTCATTCAATTTATTCTATATTGTCCTCTTCAAAAATCTTCTACAGTTAAGCAGAAGGACTCTGCTTAGGCAAGAATAATTTAAACAGTRTCTTGATGGGTACAGAAGTTATTTCTTTTAATAAGTGTAAGAAAACTGACTTAATCTCTTTTAACAGGACTATGAAAGGACAGATAGTAACACTCATGGTCCATTTGGTCTCAAACCAAGGTCAGGTAAGCTGCTGTTCTCTAACACAGTGTGTTTATTTCCCAGGCTGCAAGAGGCAGTAAGCATAGCAGATGGCACAGTACAGCAGTTCATTCAGTTTACTTATCACTGCACAGTACTGGCAAAGGCACAGACAGCTGCTTTGGCAAACAAATAACTGCAAACTCCTCAAGTTGCAGAGTGRTTTGTTTGGGGTTTTTTGGGGTGGGGTTGGGTTTTAAAGCTTTTTCCCCACTCTTTTATTTTCTACATACTTRGTCACTGTCAAAGAACAGGGAAACAGCACACAGTTGATCTTAGGGGTTTGATGGCTTAAAGGCTTTCTACTTGATTAAAAGTAAAACACAGTGCAAATACTTTCAGTGCTAGATTGAGATTCTTGAAGAATTGTAGATGGAGTTGTATGTCCCATACTGATACCTCAATATTGAAGTCAGTTCAGTCTCCATATTTTCTAATTATCCCTTTACACTTAATTAAAATGATCTCTGCATTTAATTTGAAAGGTGTTCCATTTGCAGCATCTTTTCTGGCAGGAGGCTTAAGTATATTTGTTCTTAAAAGTTCTGTAGTTTTTTTCCTGGTTTTATCCTCAGTTGTAGTGCTTTAGTTTTTGAATGTTTTACATCTGAACTCTGCTGACTGACTTCCCTGCTGTTTGCCAGCTTTCAGCCGTGCCTCACGCCAGGACTACGGTGCAGTGGATCCTGGCTTCACCATGAGGAGGAAAATGGAACATTTAAGGGAAGAAAGGGAACAAATCAGACAGCTTCGCAGTGTRGGTACCATCATGCCCTGTATGGCTGCAGTGTGTTTAGTTTGCTCTGTACCACAATTTAAACCTTCATTTTAAGGGCCTCCAAATATACAAGGGCATCCCTTGTAATGTTATTTCTTCCTAAGGAACTTCATCTAACAGGCTCCACTGGCACTTGTTTGGGTCCAACCAAAATACCAGCTGGGAATTAGTTGGGGTTATTTTCKTTCTAAAAACCAAAGTGAAACTTTTTTTTTTTTTCTGAGGTTTTAAATTTTCCTAAGAAGACAGTAAATCTGCTTGTGTTTGCTGTTGTTTGACCTGACATTTGAAGAAAAATGATTACTGTTTTCTAAATGGCCAAAGGCTTTTTGAGTGTGGAAAGTTGCTACAAATTTCAGAATGCTGAATGGGATCTACATTTCAGATTTCCAGTGAATTGTTTTTTGTGTAGTTCTSTTTTCAAGGCATTTGGCAGTTAGAGTTAACTAAATCATAATGCTCTGCTTTTCAGGGCAGTGCTGATTTGTGGTGTGACTTCTATGAAGGGTGTTTTTTTTGTCTAGTTCACTTCCTGAGCAGTGATTTTTCCCCTGGGGTGGGAAAAATCATTGTTTGCCTTCTCAGTTTTGGGCCCTTGGCCACCCCAGCTCAACTTTGATCTGCACAAATAGCCTTTCCCACAGCTGTGTTCCCTTTTTTTTTCTTTTCCTCTTTCTCATAAAATCCTTTATGGTTTCAACTGAGAGATTCTGCCCACTAAGCACTGGTGACATACTCAGCATAACACTTCTGTGCTTGAATTCTGTGCTTTCCTGTATGAGCAGTGAGTTTGTTGTATGGGCTTGAGAGCTGTGTATTCTGGTCACTGATGGCAGAATGTCTTTCTCAATGTATGATGWTGTGTCATTTAAAAAAAACCCCACCAAATACCATAAAACACCAGAAAAACCCAACAATACAAACAAAAGGAACACAGGGCCTACAAGGAGAAAAGGATGTTTAYACTGACTGAAGCGTAAATTTATTCTGTTTACTTCACTTTAGCATTAAAATATTCCTTTTAAACATCTACGTGCTTCAAAACACCCTGGATTTAAAATGAAAAATCAGCTAATGTTGAGAGTAACTCACTTATAGCCTTTTTCCTAGAATCTGGAATCCAGGCTGAAGGTGATTTTGCCAGATGACATTGGAGCAGCGTTGATGGATGGGGTGGTTCTTTGCCATTTAGCCAATCACATAAGGCCACGCTCTGTTGCCAGCATTCACGTCCCATCGCCAGCAGTGGTAAGGCCTAAATCATTTATCTCACTTTTGGTGCATCTTCCATGAAAACAATTTAGAATTTTGATGCTAAAGCATTGTGAGTCATGTTTACCGCATTAATTTGTTACATTACTCATTTCAGTTTTTCTGGAAGAAGCATTAAACRAGGCTCAGAAGTTTAGTTTAAGAGCTGTTTTCCTCATACTGAGTCTTCATAGAATGTGTCTTGTGTTTTAGTAACTSTAAGTGAATTTACATCAGAAATACACACTCCTTCATGAATGTCTGATGGAGATCTGATATCCTGTCTTCACAGCCTAAACTCAGCATGGCAAAGTGCCGAAGAAATGTTGAAAACTTTCTCGATGCTTGTAAAAAACTGGGCGTTCCACAGGTACAGGAATTGTTTTATTGATTTATTAATAACCACAGAAAACACCAGGAAATACTGAGTTTGGGGAGTTAGGGGAGCTTTATTTAGGGAGCAACAGTGATTATAACACTGACCAGAGAACTTAAAGATCTGAAGAGAAATTCCATTCCAGGCATATGGGGTGAACTTGAGGAAGTTACTTTATGGGTTTCTAGGAAGTTCTTAATAGCAAAAATAGCAATGACCTCCAAACTCTATTGTAATCTAAACCAAGGAGTGGACTTAAGAGGGTGATGTTTTCTTACTTGGAAGTCTTGAGTTTRGTAACTTGCTTTGGCATGAATTCAGTCTGCCTAGGAAATATCCTGCACTTCCAGAAGTCTGTAGCCTGAATGATTGGCTGTCTCTTTTAGCATGGCTATACTTGCAGCCCATTACTTGTGCTTTTGTTGCCCAGGTTTATCCTCTTACCTCCTTTTATGAGGGGGTAAAAACCTAAAACTTCAATCATTTCCTGCATATTACGAGACAAAAAATTGCCTTGATCTTCTTTCATGCAAGAAGAAAATCAGCTGATAGATTTAGAAGCCAGTTTACTGCTCTGCCATAGCTTCTGTCTCATGTGGAGCCACAGGCCATACAGAAGCTGGAGGTGCTGAGATTTACCTGGTGAATTACTTGTAACACCAGCTGGCAGTTGGGAAGATTGTCCAGCTTGTGCTGGATTTTGGGACTGAATGATTACTTTCTTGGAGAATGGTTTCATTATCGAACTATCAGCACTTCTAAGTTATCCCGAGGGAAAGATTGGTGATAAGTCTGCAAAACGGGAAGGGGAAAAAAGGCCACTGAGCCAACAGCACCCACCAGCTTGTTTTCCTTACTGTGCTTGTGAAAAGRAAGTCCTTTACTTTATGAATTTAGCAGTCTTCTATGTATCTTTTGACACTGTCACAGTTTAACACTTTAAACAGATCATAACTAGAAGAGGTTTCTGCCCATTCTGTTGCTGTAGAGAACCACTTTTAAGGCCAAAGGTGTTTTCTCTGCAAGTTTCTTGCTGAGGTGTGTGTGGCTTCAGAGAAYGTGTTTGTTCCCCACCCTGGGGACCAAGGCATGGAGCTGGTTAACTGTCCTGTGTTCTTTTGCAGGAGAGACTTTGCTTGCCTCATCACATTCTGGAGGAAAGGGGTCTGGTGAAGGTTGGCCTCACAGTTCAAGCTCTGCTTGAGTTACCTGCGTTGAAAGTATCTCAGCTTTCCTCCATGTGACACGGCTCCTTGGCAGGCAGCCAGCTTCCCATTGCTCTGTGGATAAGGATTGCTCTGGGGCATTTCAGCCTCCTACACAGGAACACCCAAGCCATCAAAAACTAAACCCWGTCCAGATGCTGTGGAGAGCCTTACCTTGGAGCTGTGTGTGAAAACCTTGGAGTCAGTTCACAGTTAAAAGAACATAACCATTCTTTTTTTYTTTYCTTTTCTTTTGTAATTGGATGTACAAAGAGAACGTGGCAGCATCAGGTTCTCCTTCTAGTTAAGTTAAAAGCTGCCATTTAACATCTCAGTGTTAGAGTTAAATGCTGGATTTCTATTTTTACATTGAAAATGTTGTTTGAATTACTTTGGAAAGTACAAAGCACACTCCCCCCGTCACTTTAATTTTTTGAGTCAATCATTTGATTTAAAGATAAGACAAAAATGTAGCGATGCTATGATGGTAAAAATGTGAGCAACTGATCACTTGTAATCCCCTTTCACTCTCTGAAAGCTTAATATTTCTTTGTTTTTTGCACTCCTGATTGTAACTTACGCACTTCTGACATTGCCAGTATTGAGTCTGAGTGTCTGGTGATTACACAGAACAGGATACAGTGAGGAAAGGACACAGTTTATTGAGTTTTTCCAGTCTTCTAGGTTGGTGCCAAATATTTTTTTTCAGTTGTACTGTAGATTGTTTACCTGTGAAGTGCCTGTGTAATTGATAACTCTTAATAGTCTTAAACATTTTTGAAATTTCTTTGTTTAAAATAGATAAAATGGAAATTTTTTAATATTTTAATAGTTTTTTTGTAAAATCGGTATGTGAAGATTTAAGTAATGCTTCACATTTTTGATGTCGGGTGTTTTAAGTTTGTTGCACAATTTAATTGGTTATTTGTTGTCGAATAGAAAATACTGTAAATACTTTTTATTTATGATATTTAATTTGATAATACCTAATTACTTTCGGTTTAATGTATTGTTGGACAAAAACAAAGTTGTCTACTTTTCTTTGTTTGGGACAAACAAATACAYTTGGTGAATAAGACATGAGGACTAGTGATTCATACAGAGTAATTTAGGACATTTTGATAAAACTGCCAAAATCTCAGGTTTACGCTGTGATGTTCAGGATTTTGTGTAATTGCTCCTGATCTCACGTTACATTTTTACAACAGGTATATCCATAATTTAGCTGGGAAGTATCAGTGTTTCTCTTTTTAGTGTTTGCAGGGTTTATTGTGTAATTTACATGAGCGTGGGATTAGCACACAGGTCAGTTTGTACAAATGTCACCGTGCTGAGACATGAGATCCATTGATAAATGGGGAAACGAAACATTTCCACTGTGGTGGTTTTTGGAAACTTCTGAGTTCATGTATTTGCTTCTGCACAAATTCTTGGTGTTTTGAGAACACTTTGAAACCATGCACAGTTGAGTTGTTCTCAAAACAAGTTGCAAATAATTGCATAATTTTGGTAGTAGATCTGTTTATATTAGTTTGTTCTTCATGGATAGGTAGYTCGATTAAAAAAATGTTTTGACTGCCACAGATTTTCTATTTCAGGCTAAGTTATTTTCCGTTGAGGGATATGTTTGCCAAGCATGTGACAAGATTTGACTCTGTTCTTTCCAACTGATCAAGACCCCTTGTAAGATAATTCATAAAAGAATGAGGGAGGAGTATTGTCTACTCCTACCACAGTCCTAATAGGCAATAGCTGCCAGGAAAAATAACCTTTTTCTGATGATAAGTTTAAAAATCCCATTTATTTTTTAAAGCCATTGAAATAAGTTAGTGTACATGTAGTAGTTAAAATCCACTATTGTTCATATAGTGTTGTCTTAAAACACAGCTTATGGAGAGGCTGGTGTATAAATTAATTTGCAAAGTCCTAGATATAAATCTTAGATTAGATAAATATGTGTTTTAAGGAAACTGGATTGCTTTGACTTTTGAARTACCACATTTCAACTCTATCTTTAATTGGTTCTTGTGTCTCTTCTTAATGGTTGTTTTAACAATTTCAGTCTCTACCTTCATTAAAGGCATTATCTGAAAAGTCATGCAAAAACTAATGAAAAAGTTACAATTCACTAAGCAAAATGCTTGCCTGCTACATTTAAAAACCCAGCCCCTCAAAGAGAACGAGTCCTTGTCTTTCATTTCACTGTTGTTGTACTACCAGGGCAAAGTTCTAGTTCAGTGTTAGCCATGGAAGTGCTGACTATAAACTGTCACTTTCAGTTATCTGAAAACTGATCTCCACTGCTATTTCACTGTCATATTTAAAAACATTTTCTGATCTTAAGGTAACATTTTTTCCTTCTTGAACTTAATTTTATTAACTTACATCACAGTGTAAACGTTAAGAATTCCCTTGATGTAGTATGGCAGGTGCTGACTTCTTAGGGCTTTTTCAAACTCCTAAGTTGAAAACTGGATATGAACTTATGTACCCATTTTAAACTGAAAACTGCTAAAACAACTTTTTTTTTTCTTTTTTAGTACTCTGCAGTTCTTCCCCACAGACTTGCTAGCAGCATTCTTGCTTTGCCATTCCTTGGAAATTACTGTGGCTGCCTTCTTGCTTATGGGSAAGGATAATCATGATTCTTCCAAGGCTTCCTTTTAGTATGGCAAAGATTAAAGCCTTCAAGTACCCTTAGGAGCAGTCTGAGAAAAGATCCACTGTGTTTGGATGAATCTTTTTCTCATTTCTAACTGCTTTTACAAATAATAATAATCTGAAGTCTTGCTAACATTGGCTGGTACCCATTGTGATCTCCTTAAGAGCAATTTCAAAAACGATGCTAAAAAGATCTGAATTTTAAGTTTTCATTTCCAAGTAGCCTGTGAAAATAGTTGTGTCTTCTCTGTACAAGAATTTCCATACTCTACTCCTTTCTCCCTTTTTGATTCCCAGCATTTTACTTATTTCTGTTCATTCTCAGATTTAGTGCATTGATGTTGTTGGTTACTCTGGGCCACTTCCCTCCTTCCTCTTTAATTTTTTTAAGAAATTGTYCCAGTGGCACTAGTGAGCTCTTGTGATTCCAGAATCCCTGCTCCAAACATTTCCAGTGTTTGAGAAAGCCATTTTCCATTTTGTTTAGGATGTGATGCCATTACACAGTACTTGATGCAGCTGWTAGGGTAGTTAAAAACAGAGGCCTGCTCACTTCCTGCTGCACTTGTTGCATCTTCACTTACCACGTGAAGAAAAGTCAACATTAAAAGCTTTAGGGAAGGTGCATTAAGTTTTCCTAATAAACTTTGCAATAATGTGGCATGAACTGTGCATTACAGAGTGAACCAGCACAGTGGCAGGGCTTCTGGCCTTGTGTATTTGTCTGTGTTTGATGTCACTGGATGCAGATGTCACACAGGACTGATCYTTCACTAGAGCAATAATGTCCCAGGTATGGGTCTTAAAGCAGTGACAGTAGAATAATCCTTGTGGAGTGTGGTGTCTTCCCAGAGAGTATCTCAGAAATGTTTTACATGTTCTCCAGCACTGCTGATCCAGTGTGTTCACTGGGGCTCTGCTGGGGATGCAGAAAYCATCCAGACCCTGCATCTGCATCCAAAATCTAACCAAAAACTAGGAGCATAAAATAGGGAGGAATAGATTTGAAACAATAAACAACTGACATGAATCATAAGATTCTCACCTTTTTGATTTGTGGAATACCTGAGCTGGAGACCATGGCAAACACGGCTTGAACTTGTTTGACACTAGCAAACTTTAGTCTCAGATTCTTGACTGAAATAGTGACCTCTGGTAAGTCAAATGAAGTTGTAAAATGTTATGTGGATACATTTAATAAAAATTTTCTGATAAGCCAAACAGTGTTTAGATGGTAGGAAAACTTATATTGAAGTGAGGTGGGAAGGTGTGTTACCTCAATAAAATTGGAGGTGAGGACAACTGTTAGGTTTTTACTGCACTAAAAACTTTCTTTCAAATACCATATCATTTAGTGGCAGTCTCCTCAGATTTTGACATAAACCTGTAGCCAAATCCAAACAAAACTGAAGACATCTGTTTTCCCTAAATGGAACTTTCATGTGTCCTGTTGGTACTGAGGAGAAGGACGAAGGTCTGGCAACTTCTTCCTTCTGCTGATTGCTTAAATGTTTATTTGAAAGGTTGATTCCACTGATTTCAAATGGAAGCAAGTTGTGGGAGTTTTTAAGCGCGTCTGGAGATGGGAGATGTGGTTTAGTATTGGCAAATCAAATGTCACTTTTCCCTCAGCAAGTCAGGCTGATGTCTGTGTCTCTGTTAGAGCATCTCTCCTTGAAAAGCAATAGCAAATAGGCACAGCCCAACACACACGAATTTGGAATTAAAAAAATGTCATTAAGCAATGGGAAAGGCATGGTAGAGTTGTCCAAGCAGAGAGTGCTCTGAGTTATTTCACGTTGAATCACTTCAGCAGGAAATGCCTTCAGTCTTGGTAAAGAAGGATGTGTTCTGTCCTGAGGGATGAGCATCCTGTGCTTTCAGCAGAGCTCAGAACAAGGAATTTGCCATCTTTGTGTTCCCAGAGCCTGTTTGGTTTGGCCAGCTGTGTCCCAGTGCTGCAGGCAGCGTGGCTGATGGGGCAGAGAGCTGGCAGGGAACCTGGCATGTGCCACTTGTGGTCCCCTGCCTTTGTGCCAGTGAGGTCWGTGCAGGACAGCTGCTGACACAAACACCTGCCTGTTCTTACAGAGATGCTGCAGCCTGAGCAAAACCACCCAGTGATAATTGGAGAGTAATCAATAATAGATAGTCACCAATATTGAACTTTGACCAGCAGTGGGTGAGGTGGTGAGGCAGAGGAAGCTTCTACAGCTTTTTCTGACTGGAAATGACACAGTGGCTCTGAACTTCATGTGGCCCTCGAGCATTTCCATGAGGGAATGYAACCAGTATTGCTGGGTTTGTTCCCTGTGCAGCACACTGGGTCACTTGTAATTCATTTACAGCCACAGGGAAAGGTGAACTGTCTGTTCTTAATGAGCAGTGGTATCATACAGGTTTGTTTTGTAAAATATGAAGGTAAATTCCTCTTTTCCTCTGAAGAAAACTTGTGCTGATCTTCACTGCTTCAATAGACAATATATGTGATTAATTGCATTTTAGTTTAAACTTGCCACTGCACAGGAACAGCTCTGGCTGCTGTGTTTGTTACATAATAAAATGCCCTTTGCTTTATTTGTCTTTTAAGTATTTCACATGGTACAATTTTGGCAACATATGATCTTAAAATTGTGGTTATATGAAGTGTTTGTTCCCTCATTGGGTTTGACCATTATTTTTTCAGCATGAGAGGCAAAGGGCAGCAGAATGGCTAGAATTTCTAGGGAGGGAACACCAGTTATCATAAAATGACATCTAATCAATCATTTTGAGTTCAAATTAAATATAGCCAATTGCATTTTCAAAAAAAAAAAAAWTCAGAGTGTTTTTTACATTTTAGAATCCTAATCTTAAAACAAGCAAAAACCAAAAACTTTTTCCGTGGCTACTCTAGTATCTTAGGCAATTCTAAAGGAGAAGAGTGGCTCAGACTGACAGGAAGTGTAATTGTTTTGGAAAAATTTTGATTTTGGCAGTGTTAAGTTTACAGTTGAACTTGATCCATTTAAAGTCTTTTCCAACCTAAATAAGTCTGTGRTTGTAAGGCTTCAGTGAGACCAGAATTTCCCTCCAGAGTTTTGTAACTCAGTTACTGCATAAATTCAGTCATTCAAAGTAAATTCTTGGCACTGAGGAGGGTTTCCTCACTTCACTCAAAGTTCTGTGAAATAAGGCAAACATAACTTTTTTTCCATCATAGTTTTATAAAGGCAGATTGTAAAATAGAGACTATTTAGAAATGCCACAAGGACACATTTTATGCTTTGTTTCATTTTAAAATTAGCGAACCAGCGAAATATTTCCAAAACTACTGTATTTGTGTAGGGTTTGGTCGTGCCATACCTGGCATGGGAACTTGCAGGAACTGCTCAGTATTAATCCATTTTAGATTAATTATTTATTAATCCGTATTCTGAGGCTGTGCAGGGCTCCTCAGTGCAGCTGTTGGTGCAGCTGTGTTTGCTGAGGGAATGAGAAACCTGAATTATTCCTGCAGCCAYGGGAATTCCTGGCTGGGGCAGCAGCCAGGCAAGGCTGAGACTCCCACAGGGATGTAGGGAAAAAGGGTGGGATGGTGGAATACACAGGGAGTAATGTGAATACTTTCTACTATTAGGGAATGTCTAGAACAATGAAAATGTCATTGCTTTACCCTTATCATTCCGTTGGTCTTCAGTTGTTTTATTTCGTAACTTGTGGTTATAAAACTCAAAAGATGCGACGTAACCAAATGGTCACCATGTAAATGTGTGCAGGATGTGGCAAAAGTAGTTTGGAGGGCACAGCAGGAGAGTGATCGTTAAAAATAGCTCAAATTGTGTATATACTTGCAAAATTTTTGATAGTGCATTTCAATTGATTTTGCATTTCATGTTCTTGTAAAGTGCATCTCTCATACTTTTGAAGATTGTCTACTTGTACTATACTGTATTAAGCATTTTTTCAGGATTTCCATTATTGCTGGAGCTTCCAACATACATGTTTCTTTCGAAAAATGTTCTTACTGTTATTTTTTTTTTTTGTAAATAGTGTTTTGTATTAAATTTGCATGGATGAAACCCACATTTCCAAAACCAGTGTACATAACGCTGTGTATAAAATACAAACTGTTTCATAATTTTCATGTAGTCAAGTTATTCAATTTGATTTCATTTCAGTTTCTATATTTGTAGTAAATAATGAGAATTTGTTGTATGTTCTCTCAAATGTCTGTGTTGTCATTTTGATAGATAAGTGACCTGCCTCTTTATGTCAGGAGATACATCCTCTGACAAACAAAAGCAGAGCTGACTCCTGGTTCAGGACACATCCACATATTTCAATTTTGACCAGCAGTGGTGAGGATATATGAGGATCAAGATGCCCTCACTTGTAGCAATCTTTACACATTTACAGACTTCCCTGTGAAAATTACCCAATGTCTTCTTGTGTATATATTTGGAGCAACATAGACTTTTGAGTCTTGCTAATGATAACCTTAAAGCAGCACAGGAATTCCTCYTGGCAGAGATGATCTGCTTCCCTTCTGTTCCCTGGGCTGGCTCTGGCCATAGCACAGATAATCTGTGTGGTTTGGAGTTACCAATTGCCTGATCCAGCATTGGGGAAACAGAACTGTCAGGTTTTGGACCTCTAGTCAAGTTGGGTTATTCAAATGTAGGTTGAGTGTTTTATACGACCAAATTTATTTTACTTAAATTTCTTTTAGATTGTTTAAAGATGTGGGCGATTTTAGTCCTAGACCTGAATATTGAAAATAAATACTCTTTTGTTTTGAGAGATGTTTTTCCCTGTGAGCCCTTGTTCTGCACCTGCAGAACAAGCTGCTCCTTGTTTTCTGATGAGGCACATTTGGGGACTGTAAGTCAGAAACTGAGGAGCAGAATTCCAAAGAAAGTGAACACGATTCCTTGACAAAAGCATCTCAGCAGCTGAAACTTTTTTTGCAGTTACCAATGAGGGATTTATAGTTGAAATATTCTGTGAGTCTGTTGTTCAGTTTTCAGTTCTGGAGAAAACTTTCCTCTTATGAAAAGGCTTTTTGGGTGTTCAAGGGCAGTGATTCCACGTTCAGAAGCCTCTGTCCCAAGCTGAATTCCATGAAGTTCTGGTCTGATGAGCAGCTTAGGGAGCTGGGGGGGCTCAGCCTGGAGAAAAGGAGGCTCAAGAGGGACATTATCACWCTCTACAGCTGCCTGACAGGAGGGTGGAGCCAGGTGGGAGTCTGTCTCTTCCCYCAGGTAACGAGTGACAGCAT
The DNA here is from genome assembly GCA_003546035.1 of Mixornis gularis. Taxonomy (NCBI): domain Eukaryota; kingdom Metazoa; phylum Chordata; class Aves; order Passeriformes; family Timaliidae; genus Mixornis; species Mixornis gularis. The sequence goes on along the minus strand of QVAJ01000061.1, from coordinate 1,145,449 downwards.
GAGAGGAAACAGCCTTAAGTTGTGCCCAGGGGAGGTTTAGATTGAATATCAGGAARAATTTCTTCTCTGAAAGGTTGGTCAAGCATTGGAACAGGCTGCCCAGGGCAGTGCTGGGATCACCATACCTGGAAGAGGGCAGGATGTGGATGTGGCACTGGGAGAAGGGTTTAATGGTGAGCTCAGTGGTACTGGGCTAAAGGTTGAACTCAGTGGTCTCAGGAGTCACTGGGAGAAGGGTTTAATGGTGAGCTCAGTGGTACTGGGCTAAAGGTTGAACTCAATGGTCTCAGGAGTCCTTTCCAACCTTAATGGTTATATGATTCCAAAGTGAAAATTGACTCTGTCCCTGTTGAAACCAAGATAATGACATACCACCATTTTTATCTTCCATGAACTGTCAGAGCTAAACTTCCTACTCTTCAGCAGTCCAAAGATGTTTGTTGCTTTCTCTCCTAATGCATTTCCAAATAGTTATCTTCTCCACAGTTGGAGAAGAGGCTGAAATCCTTTTGCAGCTTGAGTGAGGAATACTGATACCTTYAGTGTAAATGTTCATTTGCGTTAATAAGATTATGACATTCCAGAGAAGTATAAATTCACGGGCTGATGCTGTGTTGTTCATTTCATCCACTCCCTTTGGATGTCCAAAATCTCCAGCTCTCAGAGAAGAAGACAGCAAAGCAACAACCAACACTATTTCCTAGCAGAAGCTTCCAAGTGCATGAACTTCTGAAGAATACTTAACAAGACAAACCCTCCCACACGCCCTGTGTTCTCCAGGCCCTCAGAAACAGAAGCAGAAGAAAGCAGGATTATCTCTGGAAACTCTCAGGGGTATAATTTAGAAATAGATAAGTAGTACTGAAATCAGTTCCAAATAATGTTTATGTGAAAGCTCTTCTCCTCCACAAACCATTGGCTGATGTGTCTAGCTTGCACTTTTCTCTGTGTACTGAAACAATCAGTGCATTCTGTTCTCTCTCCAGTAAGGACAGTGATCATTTTGTAATTTTTGGCTCAAGGAACRTAAACTTCTATTTCCCAGGAATACTAGTTTAAATGATGGCTATATTTTTTTTTTCTGGTGAAATGATGGGGGAGTTCCCAAAGTTTTCTTCCTCCTGTGCATGCAAACAGGATTACAAAAGAGAGATAACAGATAGAACCCCCAGTAATGAACCATGATTTATCACACAGTGTTATTGCCCGTCTGTGAGCAGTGCCATCAGGTTTTGTGCATTGCCTGGGTATGGCATCACTGAGCCTTATCTGAGTATTTGGGAACTTTGAAACTCCCATTCTCAGTTTTTATTTTTTCTCCTGGCTTAGAAACAGCTTTGTCATACAGACTGCTGCTGCTGTGTGCTCTTTTTGATAACTTGCATTGACATTTTATTCAAAGTGCTTTCGCTGCAAATTCAGGAGTTGTGTTTGATGCATAAATTGAAATGACAAACATTTTATTTAGGAAAAATACTTGATTCTTTCAGGATTTACGTGCCCCCCAAACTGGGCTACATTCCTTTTATTTGGCTTTTCAGACATCCACAAATTGCAAGGCGTTCTGTTTGGACTAAAAGCAAACTCAGAATTGCTATAATGTGCTTAGAAGACATCTATGAAACAGATCTTATCACTTCTGTTCCCACAGGTACAGATGGGGAAAGAAACCTCTCCACCATCTGGCTTTTCTCACTTGGACTTTCACATAAACCACGAAAATCTTATGCACAGAAGGGTAAATTTAGTTTCTGTAAATAAAAAATTTTTAAAACTAAATTTATTTAAAATTTAGTCTTTTTAAAAACCACARCAAATTCCTGTCTAAATTGACAGTTTCCTCAACAATGGTAAAAAAACATGACGTTTTTTTCACTTTTTGACAGATTGCATATGCTTGACAGCATTGCAATTCAAATTAATCCTGTGTTCCCTCATGACTGCAGGTTGTGCTGTGCCTGCAGACAGTGAAGCYCCTTTTATTTTGTCCAGAGGACTGCTCCTGCACTCTGATCCCACATTTTTTTTTAGGAAAAGGGCTGGGGGGCACACAGGTACTCCTATCAGCTGGCACAACAGAGGGGTGGGATGTTTCTTCACAAGCAAGAGCATCCTATGCTCTGATGTTTTCTAAATGAACAGCTGGATTGGCATGAAATGTATCCCAAATTCTGGTTAATTGCTCAGACATGCTGAGATTCTGAGGGACCAAAGCAGGAATCCAAAGGCATTTTTACCCTGCCCCACACCACAGTTGGGCTCACAGTTTTGGGTGGACAGTTCTGGCACTGTGGTGCCATGAGAAGCACCCACAAGAAGTGCTGCTGCAGCCCAGGAATTTTTTAGACAGTGTAGGAGACAAACTGCGAGTCAAAACAAGGCATTTGTAATCAGGCTGTCAAAAGTGATTAACGCTGGGGAGTTTATTTACTTGCCTCCCACCCAACAGGAAGAACAAAGTTGTTGTGTTCTGTTGACCAGTCCTTCTCACAAGGGATGAATTTCTGACCTCTGATGAATGTTTCCTGTACCAGACATTCTCAGAAATAAAACCTGCAAGTATAGGAACATTTGGTTTGTGCTTGATACTCCCAAACTGGGAAATAGGAAAGCAACGAGGGGCAGATGCTGTGGAGTGGAAAACAAGCCAAGGCTGTGGATCATTAGCTTCAAGAGGAGCACTGTCCCTTTGGTTCTGGGCAGTGCCTTCCCCTCTCCCTTGTCCTCTCCTCTCCTCAGCACACTGACAGGCAGCACAGGATCCCCAGAGCTCACCCCGTGCCCAGGGCAGGGCAGGGTGGGCACCAGAGGCAGCAGCACCAGCTCTCCTTTGCCACCTGCAATCCCAGCATGTGGAATTAAAGGTGATGCCCTGGAGCASCAAAGCTGTAACCACTTCAACTGAAGCTGAATTTCTGTGGAGACTTTCCCTGCTTATCCTTTCCCTGACATTGTATGGATTTATTTAAACCTATTTGGGGTTGTAATGTGCCATATTGTGGTTTTTTGGGCTGAGCCAGTGCGTGGAGCAAGGGAGGTCAGGCCTTCAGGGGCTCGGTGTGCAGTAGGACTTCCCAAAGAAAGCCTCACAGGGTGCCTCTGTTCCCACGGCATCTTCCCAGGGCCTTTCTGCAGAGACAGGTGCTGTAGGATTGGGAGAGGCTTCAGAAGAAACTCTTCAAGTTTCAAGGCTAGCAGGYGGATTAACAAAGTCACTGCTCATTCACCTTGTGGGGAATTAAGGGGAGCACAAGTCAGYTTTAGAGGAGTGCAGATTGCTGCACCCACAGGGACCACAAGGAACATCTTTGACAAAGCAGGCAAACTACTGAGATCCTCTCATTAAAATAAACATTTTTCTCTATTAAGACAGATTTTCCCCCATCAGCTAAAATCCATCTTGAAAGTGGCAGTTGATTAATACATTGATGAAGGATTTATCGGTGTATTTCTTAAAGCCTGTTGAAATATTTGTTTTTCCCTTTGTAAATCTTTCGAGTAGTATTACTCAAACCCACACAGTCATCTCTAACGCAGGGCAGGCCCCAGGAAAAGACAGTGAAAGTCAGAAAAGGGAACAACAACTAGGAAATAACAGGATGATCTTTGGGCTTAATCCTGCACAGCTACAAGAGCCTGTACCCGTGGGACCTCTGTATTTCTCAAACAATGTCAGACATTGAGTGTAAGCCAATATTTTTGTTTGCAAAAGCAGACTTTAAGCTGTTTGAGCCCTGCCTTCAAGGTGAACCGGGAGCACTTATCCTTCCTTACCAGCAGCTGGATCTGCAGTTAAACCATCCCAGCCTGGATTTGTTTTGTAAGTGTTGATTCACAGCAGGGATGTAAATCCTTAGATTCCTTTATCCCAGGACCAAGTGCAGTGGTGTCCTGGTTTAGGGCAGTCTTAAAGGCACAGAACACAATATCCAACATAAASGGAGCAGATGGTTGGGGGTACAAGCATCACAAAGTCACCCTGGGACAAGTGGTTAGTGCAAATGCTGCTGGGTGAACTTCTCTGAAAGGAAAACCCAGCACAGCCTCTACTGAACAGGATCCTCAGGACACTTACATGGGAATGGCCCTCTCAGGGCTCTGGCTTTGGAAATTTGCTGTGCTTTTGTGGCTTTGGAAATCTGCTGTGCTTTTGTAGAGGTTTGAACAGTGTTAACTTCAGGTCCGGTCACACTGACCCAAATCCTTATCAGCACTATAAATTGTTGGTAAATTATCTGGCAAAAACATCTGGCCCCAACATCCCAGGGACAGCTCTGGGCAGACCTAGTCTCCCCCAGCACCCAAGGGCAGGGACAGCTCACCCTTCTGAGCACAGCCCACCCCCTGGGGAGGGTCTGGGTGTCCCACCCTCGCCCTCCTGCAGACCACAGCCCTGCAGCAGCTGCTGGAGGTGCATCCTGCCAGCACTGCCTTCCAGAGCACAGAGCTGCCCAGCACCTCAGCCATCCCCCCTGCATTRCTCCTTCCTCCTCTGCTTCCCTTCCCACTTCTCCCTGATGTGTGCTTGCCCCTGGGCTGTACAGGGATTTCAGTGCCACCAGAAGAGATCCCCTTTTTCCCTAATCAGGGAAATTTCCTAATCGTATTTCCTGCTGCAAACAGACCTTTGTGAGAGCATCCACAAACTTGGTGAGATCAAACCTTTCCTGATTTCAGTGCTGGGAAGGCCAGCCAGCTGTGCCTTGGGGAGCAGGGCTGTGAGCACATCTTTCAGCACAAGGACGTAGAGCTGCAGAGCCAGCATCTTCCTCAGCACGTGAACTCTGAGCTCTCAGTGAATCAGCTGGGTCCCACCACGGCCACGTCTCCCTGAAACTGCTTTCTCATCCTTTTCCCAAAACTTTCCCAACATTTTTCCCAACTGCTGAGTTGCTCTCTGAAAGCTGCAGTGAGGAATTTGGTCAGGACCTTGGTCAAAGCATATCTCACAGGAAATAACAGTGGAATGAGGTTTTCCTTTGATGAAGGAGCCCCATCCAATTTGAAAGGACAGAAGAACAAAATTCCTGATTGGATAAGAAGTGTTTTACTTTCTGACACTTGCATTTGATTTTTGGGCGGTTTTCCCCCATAAATGAAGAAGTCCAGCTGTCATCTGCCAGGGGACACCTGTGCCCAGCTGAGATGCTGCTGTTAGTCCGGGATGTGCAGAGCTGCAGCAGTCAGCACGTCACAGCTGACAGGAGCTGTGCCCTCTGAGTGACCTCTGAGGTCAGCCAGGATTGCCAAGGGTGTCCCTTGCTGGGCACAGAGCCCCAGACAGAGCCCAGAGCCCACTGCAGGACCCCTCCCTGCTGGGCTCTGCCTGGGACACTGTCCCTGAATGTCCCACAGCCAGGCAGGGCTCCTCAGGTCACACCAGCCAAAGTTTTCCCCATCAAATTACAGCCTGTGCTGGGAAAGTCCCTGACACAGCCTGTGCTGTGGTTGTGGGACTGTTTGCCACAAGCCCCACGTGCAGTGAGCTGTGCTGCCCGGGAGGGGATGCTGAGCCTCTGAGCTGCTGCCCTATTTCTGCATGTGCATCCTACACACACAACACTTCCAGGCTGCCTGCTCACATGCAGCTCATCAAAGCTCACTCTCTAGAAACACAAACATATCCAGGACTTCTTTTTGTTATCATTATTTCACTCTTCCAGCTTTTTTTTTCCTTTTTTTTTTAAGAGCTAGTAAGTATTTTATCTAAGATGTTATCTGGCTTAAAGGAAAATCCTGAATTGTGAAGGTAAGTTATAATTGCTTTATATTATGATTTTGTGGGTGTGTGTGTGTTTGAAACTCTCTGTAGCTGTCCAGTTATAGTGCAGAATATGGATTTATGCATGCCATAATTTCTATATAAATTTGAAAGTTTTCCAGCACCTCTTTATTTTTAAGTGACACTGATGTTTGTGTTCTTGAAATCAGTTTAGTTGCATCTGCTCAGAGTGCAGGGTGATGTTTAAACTGCAGCTTTTCAGACAGTTGTGTGTATATGTGTGTGTTTACACCATYGTTGCACCAATATCTGTCTCATCCCTTTCAAGCCACTTTCTGGCTATTCTGAAATCCTTTCAGAATCATTCCTTGAAGTATCTTCTTTTATGGGAAGACTGAAACAGCTTTTCCCATAATTCAGCCTTTAGGCTTGTCCCAGTCCAGCATTGCTGATGAGAGCTGTCAGCAGATACCCTG
>QVAJ01000061.1:1118411-1138786 GCA_003546035.1 Mixornis gularis | reverse complement strand
CTTTTCCTTTTCCTTTTCCTGATTTTTTCTCAGTTTGTTCACCGTCAGTCCAAACTGCTGATGGCATCACTGATCCCCCCACGGGGCTGGGAAGAGCAGCCCAGCACTGCTGCCCCCTCAGAGCCCAGGAAAACCTCCTGCCCCCAGGGAAAACGCTGYTTTACCTGCCCAGGGCTGCAGCTCAGGGCTCAAGGACACTCTGGGAGGATGACCTGGTCCTTGCCCTTTGTCCTGCATGTGCAGCTGCCCTGCCCAGGCACTGGCCCCGTGCCCAGCCCTCCGGAGGTTGTCAGATCCTGCTTTTGGCAGGAGATCTGGCCTGATTTCAGCTGGGACAGAGTTAAATTTTCTTCTKTGTAGCTGGAACAGTGCTGTGCTTTGGAGTTAGGATGAGAATAATGCTGATAACGCACTGATGTTTAGTTGCTCTCAATCAAGGAGTTTTGAGTTCCCAAGCTCTGGCAGGGAGGAGGTGCCCCAGAAACCAGGAGGGAGCAGGGCCAGGACAGCTGGCTRCAGGGTTCCTCCAGGGCTCCCTGGCTGAGCCCTTCTCCCAGGCAGCCTCYCTGGCTGTCCTGATGTCCCTGTGATGTCCTTCTCCTGCCCACGGCACCAGCAGTGCTCCATCCCCACTGGAGACAAAGGCAGGGAGCAAAAATGAAGAGATTTGTGTCTTCAGTTCTTTCTGTAATGCCCTGGTGCATTTAGTGGCAGAATTTGGGGCCTGACATTCCAGGCTGTGAAAAACGAGGTTCACTTTCTTGGTAARATTTAAAAAGTTTAATAAAAAGGCAATTAGGAGACAGAAATAAAGCAATTATTATACAGCTGGGTGAGCTGGTGTTCAGCCAAGAGCACACCAGCTAAGGACAAGACTCACTCCTTAAAAGTGCCAGCCTGTTGCATATTTATAAATTCACATACGTGATGCAAACATTCCTCTGGAGTGTGAATTTCTTTGTTTAGTTTCAACTCCCCCCAACAATTTTTATGTGGTGGATCCATCTGCGAGTGGCTCCATTCACAGGTTCAATAAATTCCTCTCCTGGAGTTTTTGGCCATCATCCTCTGGATAAGATACTGATAACAGAGRTTCAATAAATTCCTTTCCTGAAGCTTTGGTCAATAATCTTCATAAGATAATTCAGGAATAAGGGGGATTTTCTCCATCCTTCTGGTTTAGCTAGTTTAGACGTTATAAAAACAGTTTTACTTTAATATCATGTTATAGCCTAAGAAATATATATATAAAAAATATATATTCATCACACTACTTATTTCTAAGTTTCATTAATAGCAGAAGTAAAAAAAMCAGCAAAAACCTTCCCATAATATACATATAGCATGTAACATTTGYGAAAAGCCAATATTATAATGTGTATCTATACTTTGTAATATGTATCTATATATTTTATATATTTTATATATATTTTTATATATATATATATACATATATATATATATTTATTTTATAATATGCATCTATAACACAGGCTGTGCTCCTGGTCCCCTTCCAGCATCTCCCCAGCCTGCCCTGCACACTCCCAGCTCCTGAAGCCCTTTTTTGCCTGTGATTCCCAGGCACTGCTACACACTTTGGTCAGCTCTGTCCAATTCCTCAACCTGCTTTGTAATTATTTTCTACAAAAGTTTTACGTGCACCTGCAGTTCCAGGGTAGAGTCACCGAGTTCTTTGTTAACCCTGACACCCTGCCATGACAAGAACTGGTCTCTGCTAAACCTAAGCCCAGCTGCATCACAGGGAGAGTCCCAGCAAGTCCCTGTGTGGGCAAAGGGGACGTGCAAGCTGTGGAAGGAATTGCTCCAGGAGCAAAAGATGAGTCAGGCTGAGGACAGGAGCCAGCAGGTTGTGAATCCTTGGGTGTGCTCCCCAAGGCAGCAGACCCAGCACACACAACCCGTTCCATCAGGGCTTGCAGGAAATTGAGGATGGAGTTGTGTAAGGGCGGCCTCCCAGCCTGCCCCGGAGTCATCCCAAAGGCCGAGGGAGGGTGTGACATTTGACCCGGGGAGGGATGGGTCTTTCTGGGAACAAGGCTGATGACAGAATGCAAAGATCTCAGTGGAGCCGGCTCCGCAGCAGCTGCCTCCTTGGCTCACAGGATACTCCAACAGCTGCTGGCCCTCCACAAGATGCCATCTAAGCCAGGATAGTAGCCATCAGCAAGGAAATATGGAAAACTGAGATCTCCGCTCACCACAAAAATAAATATTGACATTGGGCATTGCTAGAGAGCCTGGACTCCTTCCATCATTTCCATGAAATCCCATAACAGCCATAAGTGTTTAATTTATGAATGCAAAGAAGGGATTTTTTTTCTTGCGACACTCTCTCTGTCACCAGTGCCCCGTGCTCCTTTTCCTGGCACTTGTCCTTGTGGTGCCAACCCCTCTCCAGTGCAATCCATAACTCTGTGCTGGAGGCCACGGGTCTGCTTGGAATTACTGAGTCCTTCATCCCAGGGCCTTGGAAAGAGCTTGTTTAATGCAAGTTCTGCAAAGGAGACTGATTTCCCTGAAAYATGAGGCAGTTAAGAGGCTTTTATAAATCACCCATTTTCCATGCCACTGGCAATTTCAAAACTATCCTTCTGGATCAAATGAAACATGCTACTTTACACCAAATGGTCTGTTCAGAGCTGGAGCCTCCTTGCAGTTTTTATTTCAGCGATTAGGAAGCTGCTTCTAAACATGGGGGTTGCAAAGTTGAAAGCTTTTATTTTGAGCTACCACATCCCAATATTTTAACCTGGGTTTACAATGGATTGCTCGACAGAACCGATTTAGCCCAAATGGGATGAATACATCAAATGYATTTCAACCAAGAAGGATTTGGCCCATTTTTTATATTTGCTCCGTTAATGATCGTTGCCAACTCCTTTGCCATTTGCAATGAAGTATTTCAGCACTGATGCTGCTGTTCCTTTATTTCCTCAAACAGAAGCAGATTTTTTACACAAGGGCTTTTTAATTTCTGCATGCAGCTGCATATCTGTCATAGTCCAAGAGCCCAGCTCAGGGGATTCTTGGCACTTTGAAATCTCTTACTCAGCCTGATGGCACCTTTACAAGCTTGCATTCCCTTGGCTTTAGTGTTTTTATTGATCTGACCCCCACAGAGCAGCCTTGAGGCTCTGGGAGCTGACCAGGCTCCAGGAGGAAGCTGCTGTGAGYCGTTCCTGAGCACACAGTGACTTCAGGAGTCAGTCACCCAGCTGACAAATCCTAAAAAATCTCATTCATGAGCAAACCAGACAGAGTCAACTTCCAAACGGTGTCGCAACAGGGAAGGCAGACAATGAAAGGGGGAAGAGTCCCTGTGGGTTTGCCTGTTGCTGGGCTCAGGGGAGTTTTGCTGCTGAGACCAGAGACCTCCAAGGAGAGGTGACACAGGGAGGGGCTGAGCCCAGCCAGCAGTGATGCCACCAGGCTTGGCTCATTGCTCAGAGCTTTGGCAGAGCCTCCTGGTGAGCCAGAGCTGGTCTGGTTTCATTTACGTCTTCTTCCATGAGCTTGTCATCACCTCACGATGGATTTTTTTTTTTTTTTTTTAAACTTAATCCCATTTACAGAACAAATAAGGCACAAATCACCTGCCTGTCTCTGCCCTGACCTCAGGGCTCTGAGGCTCTGGTCCAGCACACCAGGGATTGTCCCTGCCTGTCCCACAGCTTGCTGGGACCCTGCTCACAGCTGAGTCATTGAGGCTGGCACCAGCCAAGGTGGTGCATGGCCTGTGCAGGGCTGTGCTGTCCCAGCCATGGGCACTCAGCTCTGCTGGAACAGGGCTTGGATCCTCCCCAGTGCGAGGAGCTCCTCAGCTGAGCTCCAGGACCAGCCTGGCAGGGGGAGCACCAGCAGGAAGAGCAGGTGCCAGCACAGGGAGGGGAAGGGAAAAGYTCCTGGAGTCACAAAGGGAGTTATTTTGGGCAGGATGTGGCCAGAGCAGCTGGAGCAGCCCTGTCCAGCACAGACCTGCACTCTCTGCCCCTTCCCGGGTGCTCCAGTGCTGCTGCGTGTGTGGTGGAGCCCGATGGCTGCAAATCCCAACCGTGCAATTTTTTCCAACCTAATTTTCTCAGGAATTGACCCAGCATTTGGGAACTGGCATCCCTCACTCTGGCAAATGTTTCTTATTTGTTTCAAACGACGTGGCCAGTGTGACCTCTTCTGCTCAAACAGCTTACACAACGGGAATACACGAGTGCTAAACTCTGATCTTGCACAACTCTGAAAGCAGGGCCATACATTTACCAGCAGTAAGGGACTTTTTTCCCCATCCTTTGCAGAAAGTAAGAAGGAAAAGCCAGCAGTGTGCAATTTCAGTGAAGGGACAACTCACCCATAACCAACCCCTTTAACCACCAAATTTCCCAGGGCTCTCATGGTGACAGTGACAGCACCACACATTTCTGCATGTCTCCCCACACAGAGAAACGGAGAGGACACCTGGCAGCTGGAAAGGGGCTTGATCCTGCCTTTGCTGCTCCAAAACATTCCCATCAATGACATCTGGGAAGTGACAAATTCATTCAGGGCCTCAAACCCACCAGCAATACCCTAAGCCTTGTGCAGGTGCTTGGAGGACAATTCTCTTGCTGACAGGCAGCACTCCTTCAGTCCCTGATGCCATTCCTCATGTCCTTTGCATGCCTGAACTCTTTCTCAATATGCCTGAATTTGGCCAAGGGAAGAGTCAGCCTGAGCCACAGCCCATTGCTCGTCAGGGCATGTGCACCACTGATGCCTTGGGGAGGCTGAGCTGGAACAGAGACTGGACAGAGCTGCAGAATAAAGTAGATATTTATTAAAAGGCCTTTAAGGATCCACCATGGGCAGGACAAGAGCCTGGCCAGGGCTACACCCAAGGTGGACCCAAAATGGTCACAAAATGGACAAATGGTCACCAGGTCTCCCACTTTTATCAGTTTTGGTCCATTTGCATATTGGGGTTKAATTGTCCAATTCCAGCTCCAGGYTGTGAGGTCYCATCCTTCTTGTTCCTCCCTTCAGCCACCCTTGTTTGTGCTTTTGGGCCTGAAAGTTGTCCTTGGTGTCCAGCAGGAAAAGGATTTGTTTTGTGTCCCTGCTGTGTGCAGAGCTGAGTGACACTGAMTGTGAGCTCAGARCTGCMCCCCTGGGCAGCACAGAACCTGAAATACATGAAAGATAAAACTTAAGGCATCACCACAGCTCTGCTCTTCCCAAAACATCCCCATTGTCCCTCCTGGGGGGGACTGACTGCAGTCAGCTTCCTCCAGCTCACACGAGGCCGTGACTGACTCATGTGGGACTGGCCATGACCTTGGATGATCCTCAGCAGGTCAGCAGGAGCCAGCAGATGCTTTTGCAGCAAGGTGTGTTTGGCAACAGATTTCTCACCTGGGCTAAGCCAGGTGTGCTTGAGGCACCTGCTCCCTGCAGAGTTCTCCAGGCTGGGGCAAGGGAGGGCTGGCAGGAGAGGAGGGATGAAGTAAAGGGTGACAGGCAAAGCTGTACAAAGCTCATGGCTGAGCGCCTGGCCACAGCACGGGGACAAGGAGACTGTCACCACCTCCAGCCTGCACTGATCCTGCCGCCTGCTTTCCATCCTAATGAATCACTTCAATATTTCAAACATGCCTTTGACCCACTTGAGCTCATAACAGCAACAATTAACACCAGCACCTCATAAATCCCAGCAGTGTTCCCAGTGGTGCTGAGGAAAGCCTCTGGCCGGGTGGCCAATGCCATTACACTGCAATGGAACATCTGATCCCTGGGGACAGCRCAGAGGAGTCTTTAAAAACCACAAGATTTCTGTGAAACACAAAGCTCTGAGCCATGGAGCTGCCGAGGAGCCCCACGCTCCAGAGATAGATGGGCTCCCACACAGAGGTCCAGCAAAGAGCACTTTGATGGTTTTTAAACCTCTCCTTTGAAAGCGTTTGTTTATTTTTACTTGCCTTGTGAAATCGTATGAATGTGTTCAAATGAGTGTAGTGGAAATGGAAAGAAGCTCTCTGTGCTAGTGTGGACACACAGCCCTTGGATGCTGCTGCTCTCCAGCTCTGAGTTAGAGCTGCTGCTTCTCCTCTGCAAGGCAGCTCTCCTTGTCACTGCATCCTCGGACCTTCCTGAAGCACAGACTCACTGCCTGCAGCCAGGTTTGTACTGACACTGCTTTTCTCCTGTGTTTAATGGGTTAAAGAAGTAATTCCCCTGATTTCTTCTGCCTACAAGTTCTCACTTCACAGAGAAACAGAAAAATTACTGCTATCRCTGTAATAATAATATTTATGCAATAACTATATTTATGTGATGGATTTATTTGATGCAATAGTTACAATTATGTGATGGACTGGGGGGAGTGGTGATATTAATTTAAATTGAAAATTTGCTGTTAAAATTGTTGTCTATTTTTAGTTGCTGCTATGTGTTGCCAGCTCCAATTTCTGGTTTATTTTAAACAAATACAGATACCCTGGCCAGCACCACCTGCCTCCTCCTCTGGCTCCCCTGAGCCATTTCTCCCAGTGATGGGGSTTTTTGTTGGCTCCAGATTTCTAAAGATCCCTCTCACTTGAAGTTCTGTCCTTCAGCAGAGCCCCAGTTTCACATTGCTGCCTGGTAGCTGTGGGTGCTGAGGAGGAAACAGCTGAGYCTGACCTGGGATTTCACCTGCTTAAGCCAGGCTTGTGTGGGCAATACAAACTGAGTTTGTTTTCTGAATAGATCTCAGTGATCAATTGCATGCTCACGCTGAGGTTGCCAAGTTCTTACTCAAGTGGAGCTCAGGCAGTGTCCTCAAGGTTCCAGGAAGATAAATGTCTATATCTACACTTATTTATATAGCTAGGTCTGTATCTATATCTAATCTATATCTCTCTCATCCTCCATCTCTATCTAATCTGTACCTACACCTGTATTTATATGAAAAAACYTTAAACCCTGTCAGAATCCCTGTGTTTTCTGGCAGAGGGAGGCGTGCTGAGCTGAGCTGAGCTGGGCTGTCTGTAGGCAGTAATTTCTACCCACCTTCAGCAGGAAATCTGAAGGAGGAGTAGCCCCCTCCTGGAAACTCTGCTCCCCTCCCTCTCAGTCCCCATCTTCCCTCCAGAAGACTTGCACAGGAATAGAAATTTGTGCCCTTCAAATATTGCCATGACAACTAAGGAGAATTCTCACAAGCATTCCTACCAAGTCCTGCAACAGCAAAGGCAAAAGGTGGGGAGAGTTGCACAAGATGTTTGTCTGTTTATTGGATAAGGCAAGGCTCAGGAATTCTGTGTTGGATTATCCCTTTTTCTGACCCAGAGGTGGAGCAATTGAGAGGTGTTTTAAAAAGCTTTTATTCCATTTTCAGTCTCATGTGAAGGGTGAGACAATACAGATGTTCCAATTCATGCCACCACAATCAGAAGCCAAACTATTTCCTAATTACATTATAAGTGGTTTTGACCTACTGGCTTTTGCCACAAAACGCTGCTAATGCCTTAAAGCCAAACATCTAAAATCACCCCTCATGGGTCCTACTACAATGCATCTTTCATAGTTCTATTTTATATAGCTCTATTTTCATAGCTCTTTCTTATTTCTATTTCTTTATCTAGTCTATTTGTTAGATGATGCAAGGGCATCATTTGAAACTTGTCTCCAGTTCCATTTCTCTCTTGACAATGTCTGTCCTATCCCATGGCCTGTTCTAAGTCAGCATTTTTTATCTCAGAGTTTGCACACAGATGCACAAGACTGTGTGAGCCTTCTGTCAGGCTTTGAGAATTCTCCACAAACCCATTTCCCACAATGCTGTTTTCATTTTTTTTTTTTTTTTTAATGCAAGTGTCATTATCCAAGGCACTTCCTGTGGCAGTGGGCTGATTCACTTTCCACGGAAGACRTGGAGACAGAGCTGGTGATGGATGTACTGACACACTTCTGGAGAGTGTGCTTTGCTGGCCAGGAACGATTTCAAATGTTTGGCCATCACCAAAAGACAAGTCCTCTGGGAAATGATTAATCAGCCCTGGTRAACAAGTAAAGCCAGGCTTATTGTCAGTGCTGAGCCCGCAGGGGGAACACCGGGGTGATGCTGAAGCCTTTGAACTCTGCCGTGTCTCCACAGCCCCTGTCAGCCCTGCTGCAGCTCTGCTCTTGTGACAGCACCAGCCAGTGGAACCTGAGCTCTGATGGCTCCCTGCAGGCTCCCCGTGCTCCCCGTGGCTCTGCTGTGGGTGCTGGCCTCCTCCTCCTCCTCCTCCCCCAGCACAGGTAAATCCAGCRTGCTCTTGTGCCACTGCCTCGTGTTCACCTGGGGAACTTGTCCTCCCTTTGGGGAACTTGTCCTGCAGCCAGAGCTTCTCTCCTGTGTGTGTGAGTGTGCATTGCTGAGTGAGAGGCTGGTGTACAAACCTGTGACCCCCTGACTAAATATGCTCCCTGTGTTTAGTGGCTATTTCTCGGAGTGAATTTGAAAAGAGAAGAGACTGTGCCTTTGGTGCCCAGCAAATACATTTGTTTGATAGGGAGTGCTCAAATATAAAGTTACCTATACAGTATATCATTTACTGCTCATAAATGCTCCTGAGCACGGTCCCAGACAGACAGACTGTGCCAGCTGTAAGAAACACAAGGTTTGTTTGTAGTTGGGGAGTAATTATTGCAAGAGAATAGTTCTCTGCAAGCTGTGGCACTTCAAGCCCTCGAGCACCTCTTTGCACTGCACCTGCTGGATCTTTTGKCAGCTGGCACTTCGCACCCAGAGGGATGGGGAGCAGCTCTGGCCCTCCCTGAGGGAAGCAGTTCATGGTGCAGAGGTGAGAACATGCCCAGGAGGCCACTGAGACACCGCCTGTCCTGCCACCAACACGCACAGAAAGCTGCCAGCAGCCTCCCTGCTGCCTTTCAGCTGATCTCCAGAAAACATAAAGTGTCACCTCCACCCCTCTGAGCAGCACAGGGAAGGGCAGACATGCAGGGGGGACATATTTGGGGACAGCTGGCAGGCTGCCCTTTTCCCCCTGGCAAAAATAGGTGGGGAATTGCAAAGCGCACCTGCTGCTTGCAGCGTCCCAGAGGGCAGAGGTGGTGGGGGACAGCTGGGGACAGGCAGGGGTTTGTCAYCAGAGCAGTGATGATGGTGCCTGGCAGCCAGGAGGGGTGGCTGTGAGGGCTGTGGCTGTCCCACAGCCAGCTCRGCATTACCTGACTCACCTCCACAAACATCAGGGGGAGAAGCTGTTCGGTTTTTTCCCCAGGAAACATCGAGGAGCAGCTTTCCTTCAGGGCTGTGTGGTGAAATGGAGCATTTCTAGTGCTGTGTTCGGTGTGAGTGAGGCTGGTAAAGTATTACTGTGAAAACGAGAAACTGCAAGAGGCAGTGCTGACATTTAAAAAACAAACAAATCCCAGAATGCAAGCAACATCCCAAAGAGAAGCTTTTCTCTTCCCTCTGAAATCCAGTCAAAATTTATTTTGCAAGAATCGCTGTTTACAATTACAATTGTTTTGGGAAAAAATGCTTGTTTTGCTCAAGCTCGCGATATAAATAAATTTCAGAGCGTTCCCCTATCCAGTCAGAAATTCCAGTTCTGACCAATCTAATCCTCTCCTGACAGCTTATCCTGACAAAGGTCAGCAGCTTTTTGCTTCCTTATTTGCATTTCTGTGAGGCTCAGCATTTCTATATCAGGAGGAACCTCCCAAACTCCCAAGTCCTTGCTCCAGTACCATCCTAAATACTTCTCCTACTTCACCATCTCCATCTCCCATGGAGCTTCACATATTGGGAAAAGTGGGATTTTCAAACTGCTGCCTGCAGCATGTTTTATTTGGGAAAACTTCTGTAAAAGAAACAAATCCTCCAGCAATGCACCCTGCGAACTTTCCAGGGAGCACATTAAGGCTGGATTTACGTCACCATCATCCACTGAGAAGTATTCTTATTGTCTGCTTTCACAATGGATTTATTAAAAGAATAAATTAAAAAAAAAGGTGTRAATCCTGATGATGGCATGAAAAAGGTGTTTGAGAAGCCAATGATTTGGAGGCCASATTCAGAGGTGAATAATTCTGGACTGACACTGCCAGGACATGGGCTCCAAACTCCTGTGAAATTAAGTGTATTATGCAATGAATATGTAGAAACCAAATGGAAAATCTTATCTCTAGACAGTGGAGAAAAAAGACTTTAGATGTTGACAAAAATTGGCTTTGTCTCARCTGATAAAAGTGAGCAGCCAAACAGTTCTTGTCACGTGAATGACAACTCCATATAGAGCTGGACCTTTAGGACACGTCTTAGTATGGAATTCATCCATACTTCCTTATTTATTGACATATATCAGCACCTCAAAATACCTTTATAAAAGCCAGATCAACTGTAAAGGCACGTTTTTGTATAGCTGATAAATGTCCAAAATAGGAATTATTCTAATTCTCTGCTTTTTTTCCTTTTTTTTTCCCCCCCTGTTTTGTTTTTCCCCAATAATCTTTAACATACTTGAAAGGAATGTTTAAAGCAATGTGGGTGATTTGTGTCTGTTATGCTAAAGGAATAGAAATCCCCATGACAGCATGCTTTSATCTGTCATCCTGTGTTGGTGTCTGTGCTGAACACAGTGTTTGCAGAGATAAGGGTCCTGGAGGTTGGTAAATATCAGAGGTTGAAGATAAATAAATACAGGACATGAAAGGTCATCCCAGGGCAGCAGTTTTGCTTAAAACACCTTGAAAAAGAGTGTCAAAAAGTGTTATGTTTTGTGCCTTTTCAATGATCCTTTGTCATCGTTAGGGGGGACACGGCACACAGAGTGACACAAATCTTCAGAAGGCTCTTTATTATGGCCCYGTGCTGTATTTTATACAGTTTTTACAAACCTCATGGGCAACTTTAATTGGTTGATGGCTTTCTTGTTAATTATTCTATTGSTTAGTGAAAGGTATTTCACTTCTCCATCAAATCTATCTATTCTTGGATTGTTTATGTATTTTCTTTACTGATTCTCRTGGAACAAACCCCTTGTTATTGCAGGTACACTTATTTTTCACCCTCAGAATAGATCGTTGTGTTAAAGGAACTTCTCATTCTCAAAACAGCTTCACATGGGAACTTACAGATTACTTGCTAGCAGCACTTAGAAGAAATGACAGGCCAGCTTTTTACCCTGTTCCTACAATCCTTGAGCACCAGCAGAATCTGGTTTTTGGGGGGTGGGCAGGAGCAGAGCTTGTTTGTTGAGAAGAAGGTTTTAAACAGGCAGGGCTGCAGCCAGCAGCTCTTCCCTGCATGTCAACAAATCAGGTGGACATATCACACAYCTCATCCCAACAAGTGTCATGACTGCTTTGGGGTTGTTTTCCTCACTCTGACACTGTTTCACCCTCTGCTCTGTCTTTGATGCAGTTGCTCCCCCACGAGACCTCCGGATCAGTGACCCCGGGCTCCTGGGCTCCCTGGATGTGGAGTGGAAGCCCCCAGCCCACATCCAAACCTTCAACGAGTGCACAGTAAAATACAAGTTCGAGTATCGCAGCGCCGGGGACAGGGACTGGAAGGTAGGGCAAATGGAATTCATTAATCCATGAATTAATCCTCCCAAAGCAGGGCTATTGTTCTGCCTTTACTTCCTGCACAGGCTCGTGTTTGCATTTCAAGGAGGAGTGGAGCCAAAGCTGTTCCAGTTTTCCATGGAAAACCAGACTGTTTCAGTGGTTTGAATTGGGAATGTGTTCTGAAATGTTACAGCAGCAGCAGACAGGGAAGGGATCCTTCACGTCACAGGGCTGGGTGTTTGCTGCCCAAATAATTCAATAACATTCCTCATTGTAAAAGGAAAAAGATTTACACTTTTCTAAAGCATCTTTATGGGGCTTGAACTGAAACAACATGTCCTTAGGGATGCAGAGTGGCGAACAAATAAAAGCTAAATTTCCTTAATTATCCCAATGCTCCGAAATTCCCTCTGTACAGAAGTCTGTTCCTAATTACCATTTACTTCTCTCTTCTAGATGTGGTTGACTCTAACTCAGCTCTTGGATAAAATTGTCAATCACCTCTCGTTGACGTGTGGCAGGGCAGGAGCAGRCACAGCACAGGAAGGGTTGTTGGGATACATTTTGTGAGTGCTYAGAAGGTGAAAGCTGCTGCAGGGTTAGGAAGGAAAATGGAATGGGGARAGGAGAAACCCAGCAGTGGGGGCTGTTTGGTTGGCACAAAGCACTRAGGAACACATGAAAAAATATGCCAAAGTTCTCCCTCAACAACCTAAAACACAGATTGAAATCCTGAAAGAAAAAGGGATTTTTTTTTTATTATTTATTTTTTTAAAATTTTTTTTTTTTTTGCACAGTTCTAAGGCAGGAGAGCTAGAGGGCTTGCCAGGAAGAGAGAAGGAGCAATCAGTCAGGCTGACAGTGCTGTGGAGCCCAGCTCCTTGCTGGAAGAGGTCACCTGCCTCACCTGCCTGAGGTGCCAAGGCTGTAGGGCTGTGCTCAGCCACCTCAGAAATGGGGTCAGGCCCAGCCATCCCACAGGAGCCTGCAGAGGGGAAAAATCCAGTTCCAGTTACAGATTGCAATTGCAAGGGCAYCTTGGACCTGGTGCTGGTCATGATGCACCTCACGTTCCCAGCTGGGCAGATTCCTCCAGGATGATTTTAACTGCAATTTYGAAGAAAAACATAAGCAGTTTCAAAAAGCACATCAGAATTCCTGAAATCATGAGTAATAGGAGTTCTTACATGAGGCAGATGTACAGACTAGAGCAAAATCACCTCTGACAYCTTGCCAAAATCTTGACCTCACTTAAGGTCATGAAGAACAGTCAGGCTGAGGAAAATCCATTGAGGAAAACATCATTAAAATCTGTTAGAAATCCCTGGCTCAACACAGCTCTCACACTTGGAGAGTGCTGAGGGCAGCCTGACTGTGCCATTGCTGTTCCCACTGCAGCACACGGATGCATTTTATGCCACAGATGCATTTTATGGCACAGATGCATTTTATGGCACGTTCTCTCTGTCCTCCTTGGGCTAACGCAAGACTTTGTCTCATCGTTTGTTGTAAACCTCGCCAACTTCCTTGTCTTTGCATAAAGTGAAGGGAAGTAAGTCTGAGGAAAAAGAAATAATAGAAAAACCTTCAAAGGGGGTGCTCAGAAAGAACCACCAAAGGCCAAGCTGGGTGGGACACRGTGGTGGGTGAGCTCTGCCTGGCTGCTGCTCCCACCCTTTCAGGGGGTGGTTGTGCTTCCCACAGGAACCAGCCTTACAAGACTCATTGTTCCCTCTGCTTCTGATTATTTCACACCATAAAAAATKGCATTTTCTGTGGATTTGTGSTGGTGCCCTCCTAAGGTTGTCCATAGTGCTCCTTGCTGCCGGGGGTGCTGTTACTGTTAGGGACACAAAAAACTACACRCTCACTGTCAGGTTGAAGTGAGGAAAAGAAGAGCAGTTTATTATGRTTTGGGGTTTAAATAGGATTTGGAATTTGGTTAAGGATAGGTAGATGAGAGGAACACCTCTCTGACTTCAGTGGTCAATTTAGAAGTCTRTYACAGAGAGGTATGTGAAAACAATCTACTTGTTTATTTTTACATGTGTGAGAAACTCCKGTTCAAAAATGTAAAYAAWCAGAAGGTTAAAGATCAGGGCAACAGGGTCCCATTAACCAGCCTGCTCTGCCTTGTCCTTTCTGTGTCCTGGGGGGTAAAGGGACTCACAGACAACAGAGCTGGGCACAGCAGGTRTAAATTAGTGCTGGAGGAGTGGGGCAAGTGGGGCAGGACACAAATATAAAGAGACAATAAAGCACAAAAATGAGGAACAGGAGCAAGGGTACCTAACTCTGCAGCCCACTTAGTGACAGAAGAGGTGCTTAAAAAGTCTGTCTTTCAACCAGGTTATTTTTACTAGGAAGCTGAAGTTGAGAGTTGGATTTGACCTCAGCAGGAGTGCTGAAGTGAGGCTGCAGACGCTGCTCAAGGGAYGGTGCACGGATGACGTGGAGGTGCAGAGTGACTGGGTTCATGCCACCTTTCAGACCCCCCCACAAGGTCAGGAGCAGCCTAACTGGTGGTGCCTGGTGCAGTTTTGTGCTTTGCATGAGCCTGTTGCATGAACCAGTGCTGGCTTGGGGGTTCCTGGATGGATGAGTTATTGCAGGGCTTGTGGATGTTTAGGACGCTTCAGCTCTGCTGCCAAGGGCTGGGGTTTGTGGGTTCTGGATATTTGGGGATTGTTTCTCTCAGCCCATGCCCAAGCTCTGCTCAGCTGCCCTGCAAGAGCTSCACTGCTGAATGAAAAGGTCAGTTAAACATCTTCCTGCTCTAAGATGGATTGGCTTTTACAAGAAACAGAGCACAGTAAAACTAATAATGCTGACTGGCCGCCTTTTGCTCCATTTTCCTTTCTTTTCCTTCATTTTCCTTTCTTTTCCTTCATTTTCCTTTCTTTCCCTTTCTTTGTCCTTTATTTTCATTTTCTATCTTTCAACTGCAGCACACTTGCTTGTTCAAAGGCATAGAACTGTATTTTTGCTGTGTCTGACTGGTGCACTGTTAAATAGGGGTTATTTCCTTTCCATTTGACAGGAAAACTTGAATCAGAGGTCCAGAATTTCCACTGCATCTATCATGACTGGGAATACCTGAAGTGCACCTGGCAGCCAGGTCTCCTCACCCCTCGTGGTGCACATTATGGGCTGTATTATTGGTATGTAACAGCAAAATAGGAAAACACATCCAGGCAGCAATCAAATGAACCACTCAGGATACAAAAATGCCACACTAAATACAGCTGGCAGTGCTGTTCACCCAGAATAACCCAAAATAATGTCCCAAGCAACACATGGCTTCTGGCAAGAAAACACCAAATCCTTTCTTGCTTTCTTAAGATCAGCCCCACGCTGATCTTTGCCAGGAAACGTCTTCTCACTTCCTCCTTTCCTTTTATTCATCCCCGGGAGGTGTCCTCTGCATGTTGTCCACCATAAAGACTTTTGTGCTTTCTCTTTGCTGAGCACACCTGGATGGTGCTGGCTGCACATTTCCCATGATCACAGTGCATACATCTCACCTGGACAGGRTTTAGCATGAGGCCACCAAGCTCAGGGAGCCCTAGACACAGAGTGGAGCTTCCCAGCAACTTAGAGTTTTAGTGTTCAAATATATTTCCATAGCCTCAGCACATCTCATACAAGCAAACATTCTGCCATGAGGTAATAATGATAATAATAACACATATTTCTCAGCTGTTTCTTTTAAACTGGTGCCTAAATTCGGTCATGCAGGAAAAACATAGAGCTAGAATTASTGGTTTGGGACAAAGTAAATACTGTATTGTGTTGCAGCTCCTATGATATTATGGWAAGGATGACTTAGGCTGGGTTTCGTGCCACTGGGCTATGTGCAGAAAAGCAAAGCTGCATTTGAAAGAGGTTCCATGTAGTTCTTGGAAATAGTCTTCAAAGCAGAAGCACCAATTCAAAACCATTTTGCCAACTGCAAAGATGTGCTTGAAGGAAACCATGGAGATGCGTGATTCATGCCTTAAAGGAAAACAAACACTAAAAAACCCCAACCTTGATTCAATTGCCTGCAATGAAACCAGGCATTTGGATCTGGGTCCCAGTTTATCACAAGACTGGGTGGACACCACGGCATCCTTTGATCCCTGTGAGCGAATTTTTATGGTACTAGAGCATGAAGTTTTTCCCCCAGACATAATGTGCTGTGCCTTTCATTAGGTCTGGAGTACAGGGCCAAATTCAGCCCTGCTCTGAGGGCACAAAGCAGCAGGAGTCTTAAAAGGTGATATAAAACACCAGACAGTATTTCCAGGATCCAGCCAGCAGCTCAGCTTTGGGGAGTGGCCCCCAAAGGCAGAAGGGACAGGGCTGTGGTTGCACATTGAGTAACAAACAGCAAACCCCTTCCCAGCTCCCAGCCTGAGTTGCCCATGGGAACTACCTGCAGTCAGCCAGAGCGAGTCAGCAGCACTCACTGCATTCATGGCACGTGTCACCTGCCTAAAAACGCTTCACTGTGGCTTGGGAGGGACCTTTCTGCAGCCCCACAGTCTGTGGGTGATGTGCAGGAAGGGCCCTGGGGGAGCAGGACYGTCTCCATGGGTAGAGGCCAGATCCTGCCCCAGCTCCAGTCACACAGTGACATCTCTTGTGCTCCAGGAATGGGCTTGGGGAGAGCCTGGCACAGCCTAAAAACCAACCTGAGGAGCTGTCTGTGCATGTTGAGTGTTTTCTCCTCTCCACACTTTTGCCACAGCAGGAGTCCAGGTTTGATCCCCAGCACTGTGCTCTGGACAAAGGCTGGGATATGGGCGATGCCTGAGGTTTAGGTCCAACCTTACAAAAACTTTCTTACTAAGCAGTAATTTGCTTTGGTTCCTTTTCCCTGTTTCCCTGCACAGGTACCAGGGGCTGGAGCAGGCCCTGCAGTGTGGCCACTACATCCAGGAGCAGGGCATCAACGTGGGCTGTGTGCTGCAGAACCTCACCCAGGCAGAGTACCAGGACCTGAACATYTGTGTCAATGGCTCGGCAGCGGCCACTCTGCTGCGGCCACTCTACACCACCCTGCGCCTCCACAACCTCGGTAATGACGGCAGGGAGGCAGCAGGGGACCCTCACACRGCCCGGGCACACTTCCTGCGTTGGGGGGGCTCAATTCAATGTGTGCTTTTGTCTCCATTCAATGTGTGTTATTTTTTGTGGGTGCGTGGTTGGAATGTGTGCGTTTGCCCCAGGGAAGGGGCTGTGCCCTGTGCCAAGCAGGGCTGCAGGAGTGTGACAAGCAGGGCTGCAGGAGTGCGACAAAAGCCACCCAGCACAACCCTGGAGGGGCAGTGGGTGCCTCCAAGTGCTGCGTTTGGCAGCTGGACAACTTGGGACATCAATGGCCTGCTGGGCATGTGGCAGRGCAGCTGTGGGGGGTTTGGCTCTAGCAGCACAGTGACAGAGATGTCTTAACTTACTGGAATTGAAAGCACTGCTTGCAAGCACAAGAGGGATATTCAGGCTTTGCTGTTCAAACCAAGCTAAGAGCTGAGTGTGATGGGGTCTGTCAGAGCAGAGACGGATTTCAAACCCGTGAGAGACAGGGAAAGGGAGCAAAGCAGGGCACGACGTGCAGATATGACACGTACTCTGTGTTTATTACGGGAACCCCCCACGCTGGTGCATTTGCCTGCCAGAAGGACAAATAGCCACACGTCCAGCCAAGCACCGGGCTAATGAGCACCATTTCTGAATTCAGTTACTGCTGCCATGGGCTTCGTGGGTGGCTCTGGGCATGGGGCATAAAGCAGAGCCTTTTCTGGGACACACAGGGCCTGTGGCCAGCAGAGCTGTCAGTGTCACTGTCACTGCAGGGTGTGAGGCCAGCAGAGCTGTGCAGTGTCACTGTCACTGCGGGATGTGGGGCCAGCAGAGCTGTGCAGTGTCACTGTCATTGCAGGGTATGGGGCCAGCAGAGCTGTGCAGTGTCAGTGTCAGTGTCACTGCAGAGTGTGGGGCCAGCAGAGCTGTGCAGTGTCAGTGTCAGTGTCAGTGTCACTGCAGGGTGTGGGGCCAGCAGAGCTGTGCAGTGTCAGTGTCAGTGTCAGTGTCACTGCAGGGTGTGGGGCCAGCAGAGCTGTGCAGTGTCACTGTCACTGTCACTGCCGGGGCTGTCACAGCGCAGGGGAACGTGCCGGGCACAGGGCTCACACCCCCGCGTTCCAAACGCGGTCCAGCGTGTGAGTCAAGCGAAAATCAATCACCCGCCCTCCCGGCTCGGTGACATCTCGCTCCTCCAGCCCCGTGGCTGCGATCCAGGGGCGCTCAGAGACTCCAGCAGCAGAGRGAAGGGACAGAGGCGGGCGGGGAGCGGCCGAAGCCTTCAGGAGCTGTCCGAGCTGACCCTGTGTGTGTGTTTTGCCCCCAGCCCAGCCCTCAGCCCCGGAGCAGCTGGTGCTGTCGCTGTCAGCGGCCGAGGAGCTGCGGGTGGCCTGGAGCCCCCCGGGCGGGCGGGTCCCGCCGCACTGCCTGGAGTACGAGGTGCAGGTGGCCGAGGATGCGGGGGAAGCCGCGGCTGCCTGGGCGGTAAGGACAGCACCTTCCAGGGAGGGGAAGGGGTGGGGGAGCCCTGCCCGAGCCGGCGGGGGGGGCACAGGGTGTGAATTAGCCCGGCTGGAGCGGCGGCTGCACCGCGCGTGTTCCTCCTTAACCCGCTGACCCGCCGGCCGCAGCTCTGGGTCGGCACGAACACATCCCAGCAGGAGGCTCCGGGCCAGCATTCCCTCCGACCTCCCGCCTGTCAGCTCAGAAAACTGCCATCGAGGAAATCTAAAAGGTTGCTGTGGTTTGTTTCCTAGAATAGGGCGGCAGATGAACCTATATTAACATATATGGAGCAATGAAGCTACAATTCAAATCTCTCAAAAGGAGTGGCCTAGGACAGAATACATCCTTTATGCATGGTGCTTTTTCCTTGTGTATTCCTTTCCTTATCCAGCTGCAGTTTGGAGGCAAAACCARAAAGGATTAATTAATCATAGGGGACGTCTCTTTTTTAATTGCCGTGTTCCACTCATGAGTCTTCTTAGGTAATTAAAAGAAAGATTCCGTAAATTAACAGGCAGAAATGGCAACATACACGATGACACCTCCAGAAAGTATTTCAGTGGATTCATCTTCACAGTCATGTTATTTGCATTAGCTTATGCAAAACGATTGCRAAATCATTTGAAACTGCCAAAATATAATCCAAAGGTTTACAGAGCCTGGACAGTGTGCAGGAACATCAGGCCACTCCAGACAGATCCCGGTAGTGGCACGTCATTCCTTGATATTTTTTCTTTCTGCTTTCTTTCTCAGATTGTGTCGACCCAAATGGAAACCGCTTTGACAATTTCCAGAGCAAATCAAAGCCACGTTTCATGTGTTCGTGTCAGGGGGAGAACAAACATTTTTTGTGCTGACCAGGGCTTTTGGAGTGAATGGACACAGGACTGTTTCTCTGGTATGGAACCCAAAGTTTATGGTGTTTCTTTTACATCCTTTACAAATCCTGTTTGGGTYTGAGTGCTGATGGCTGCCCTGGGGATCTGCTGGTGTCCAGGGGTGCTGGCTTAGTTACACCTTCAGCCTGCTCCAGCACAGCCATTCCTGCAGCTTTGCATCTCCAGTGCAAAATATGAATGCTGCTGCWGCAGCACCTTTCCTGCTGCATGGGGACAGCTGGGATGGAGCAGTGACTGCTGAGCAACAGAGGGCAGGGGGTACTTGCAGTGTGTCCACAGGGCATCCTCCTGGCTGCCCTGCACCACAGAGCAGCTCCTTTGAACCCTCCAGGCTCTCCTGGGCTGTCCCTGTGTGCCCTGGCTCTGCTGCAAGGGGCAGAAGGCAGGGGAGAGGCACTAGCAGTGCCTGCATCTGTGTGCCAGRGATAAAAYACCCTGATGGAGGATGWGACCCCAYRCAGKAACATATACCCACAAYAAATAAAWAAATGAATGAATAAAAGTAAGTAGGGTAATGTGGACAAGAGGAGTTTGCATCTGAGCCTGAGCTTTGTAGGAGGTAATATAATCCATCCTAACATCTTCTTATTTCCTGCCATTTATCTTTGCAGTGTCCAGAAAAGAGGACAAGCAGYTATTTATCCTCATTCCAGTCATCCTGAGTTTGTCAATCAGCCTCATAATATTTATGTTGATTGGCCAGTGCAAGAAAAGGTAAGAACCGAGGTRGCCTGACCAAGCAATGTGCTTTTTTGTTGGTGCCTGTAACTATTTATAACTACAGTTGTAACTGAAACATCACATTAAATGTCTAAAGGCCAAACATTAATAGATACTCTAAGATTGGACACCAGACAATWGTTCATTTCCAGTAAACAACCTTCCGGAGTGTGTCTGTTTCTGATATGAAATGCCCCTACAGCAACCCATAAACTCACTGCAGAGACTCAAATACTGCTCATAAGAGCTCAAACTGCTCCTGCTAAATGCATCAGTTACTTGCATTGCACAGCAGCATAAATAAAGCTATTATCATGCCCTAAACCACTCAAGAGCAGAGATTTGTCCTAGCTGGGTTAAAGCCGGGCCATTTTAATGGCCTAAATCCTCATTCTTTTGGCATCCCAGCTGTTTACATTAGTGTCAGTGCTGGCACCAGGGGAAAGCAGATGAGTGGATGAATTTGTCTGTTTTTACTGATGATAATTCCTTCAGGTCTGAGGGGTCACTTGGAGAGAGCTGATCCCCCAGCACTGATAACTGTTTTCTTTTCCTGATGGCTGTGTAGCATAAGCAAGCAGGAAGCTTTTCTAATACGCCTTTTAAGGCATCACTCATGAATCACAGAATGTG
>QVAJ01000061.1:1087131-1106751 GCA_003546035.1 Mixornis gularis | reverse complement strand
AAACCAGGGCCCTTTTCATGCTGTGATGAACAAAAAGTCTGTGTCTTGGCTCATTTCTACCCTCTAACAAGAGGGCTGCTGCAACAGGGGAGTACTTAGCAGAGGGGGCCAGACCTTGCCATGGCTTCACAGGTGAGTCACTGCAGCCTGTGGATCTTCTCTGGAGACATTGTGGGACATAAACTGCTGGTGCCTGTGGAGAAGGAGCCCCCAACACAGCTGAGATCTCTGCTGGGCAATTGCACTTACCTGTTGCTTTGAGCAGTGTCATGATCTTTAGAAAGTGCAGGCTCCACAGGAGAAGCAYTGAAATCTTCCTCCCCAGATGTCACAGAAGAGCTGTTCTAGCTGTCAGTCAGGGAAAAGGACCCCAATTAAAATCTTCAGTGTCTTTGATGAGCATCCATCACTGGCACCCACCTGTCCTTCTGCAGGAGGAGACACCAACATCAGCAGCACATACAGATGTAAAGCTGCTCTCAATTTTAACAAGTGTAACCAGGCAGTGGTCTAACAGGCACTAGTTTAAAGATTTTTCTCTTTTTTTGTGTATCAGAAATTTAAACCACTCAAAATGCCACAATTAAATCCTATTAAGAATATACATTGGATAATCTGGCTGTATTTTAATTAAACATTAATTTATCCAATTTATACAATTCAAGCACAGGAAAATTCAGAACGGTGGATTAAATACTGTTTAAAGCCACGTGTGGTGTTGCATGATTCATTTTTCAAGTCACCTAAGTGTTGGTACCCACTGGAGTCACAAAGCAGCTACCATTGTCCCAGGAAACTTCTGGGGAAATTGCATTTATCTGCTAGGAGATCCTTTGGGTTTTGGGGAAGCAGAACATAAGACAACATTAATGAGAGATGTGACATGAGAGAAGGATCGCTCCAGAGTCTYGATTTTCCACAATAATTTGTCACCCATTGCCTGCTGTGAGTGGTCTGTGTAATTCTCTTGTTGTCACCACCCCAGAGCCACCAGAGTTATTTGACCTTTGTCACCACTAGCCACTTACCCACTTGCCAGACCCCTCCACAGCCCCTTGGAGCTGTGGCCCAGGAGGACAGGCTCCTTTTCTGTGGTTGGGAAGTGTGGAGTGAATCCCACTGGGCAGTGTGCTGGGACACGCTGTGCTGGGACACGCTGTGCTGGGTCCTGAGACAAAGCATCCTCTTGGAGGGACCATGTGGGAGATCTGCCCAGAGCAGAAACCCTGCTGCTGCCACCCTCCCTCCACATGTACCCACACACCTCCTGCTGTGAGCAAAACCTGGGACTTAGGACAGCCCTAAGCAAAATTTTTCAGTGTGTAGCTCATGCACTTGGCTGTTCATTAAAGGTGTTTTGGTGTGGGCCTTTAATCASCAGGTGTGCCTCTTTGCATGGATTGTCTGTCTTGTACAGATCTAAAATCCCTCACCTGAAGCCTCTCCCTCTCCATGTTGTTATGGGATTGCAGCATCCCTGCACAGCTGAGAGGGGATGGCACATCACATGGATGTTTCCTGACAGCTTCAGAGCACAGGTTTCAGTGTGTGTAAAAGCAAACAAGCAGAAGACCTGAGAGTTACACAAAAATGAGSGAGAGACAAAACAGATAATAACAACTTCATGGCTAAAAATGAAAAGAACAAAAGCTTTTCTTTTGGATACATGCACCCCCACAAACTACAGTATCACTGGAACAGCTCCCATCTGCTATCAGCAGGTATATTTGATCTCCCCATCACAGGTTTCCTCCCCAGCTTTTCAGACACTCCCGTTTTTCTGAGGGAAGAATGAAGTGTGGTGACATCTGTGGCTCTCTGTGATGTGTGTGCCCATGTGCATCCACGTGTGCACACATCTGTCCATCTCTGTCCTTCTGCTTCACCTGCACAAGGCTTGGTGCTCTGGTGTGTGCCTTTTCCTAGGAAAAAGCCTCTGATGCCTTTCCCTGAAATGGAGACAAAGCCAAGTGCAGTTCTTGGCATTCAGCTATCCTAATGATACTGTGACACAGGGAGGAAAGCCATCCAAGAGACATCTGCTCCTTTATCACATGACAGGCTCTGCTTTTGGAATGCACAATTTGTCTGCCACGGTATCAGACACCCTTCAGTAGCTCAAAGTTAAGTGGTATTTCTGAAGGGCTGATTGTGGTCTGCTCTTCTTCCTTTAAAGATGTTTCTTCTTCGGAATTTGTCTCTCCAGGGCCCTCACGGCTCCAACACCTTGGCTGCTGACTGGGAAGAGCACCAGGCACCCTCCACACCAGTGATGCAAYCTCCACAGGGCTCTCCAGGAGAAAGGCTCTAGGGACTGACATGAGTGTCTCTGCGGAGAAAACAGCAAGAGCCACACTGTTCACAGYGCCTGCTCACACACTGCCTAACATTTACATCTTTAAATTATCACTCAGATGAAAACTACTGCAGGCTCACAGTTGTTCAGACAACAAAGATCCATGCTGAGGTGGGATGCCTTGAGAATCCTCAGCATTGGCTCTGAACCGTGTCACCTCCCAAATGCCACTTCCTCTGGGTGGCTGCTTCTCTTCAGCAAGCACAGCATGGGAGGAGCTGACCTTCTCCTCAAAGCACAGCCTGTGAGGCACACACGGGTCCCCAAAGCCACCAGGGCTGATCCCATGGATGTTACACCCCAGACCTGGCTGTGTGGGACAGCATGGAACAGATGAGCCAGCTCAGGTGTGGAAACCAGGCTGCCCAGCCACAGGGCTTCGTGCCTCAACACCATGGCCAGCCTTGCTTGTGACCTTGGGCAGGGAAGACTGCAAACCCCCACAGCTCAGGAAGATGCCAGTTGTGACCTGGGCTGCCCCCAGGAGCAGATTCCCCAATTCCAGTCAAAGKGGGGGGGTCTGTTTGCTGGGGCAGAGCCTCTGCGTGTGTGCTGTCCCATGGGCAGCCTGCACAGCTCCATCTGGTTTGGGAAGCAAAGCAGCCAACACATCTCAGCCTCCAACCATTTCCAAGGAATTATCTCCACTTCTTGAGTCCAAATCAAAGCAAAGCACTACCACAGACACTGTTTGTAAGACAAAACCRTACCTGAGCTGGGATTTGAGGACTCACACAAAGCTTCCAGCCCCAGGCAGGGCTTCTGGAGGCACCACCACAGTTAATGGTTACATCTCAGGAGAAGCAAAGGAGCTSTGGGGACAACCTGACTTTGGTTAAGTTTCAGACAACTAAACCAGTTCTTCAAATTCACATAGTTTTAAAAAAGTAAATTTTAACAGTTGTTCCTGGAGGGAGCAATTTGAAGAGGGAGAATAGTCTATCACTGCTTTCACATTTAACAAGTTTTGGGGTTGGGAGTGTTGGGACATCTGCTGACACTAATTCCTGTGATTAAGAAGCTGTGGGCCATACTTCAAGTATAGGTCCTCATCCTCATTTTTTCTTGGTTTGGTTTTTTGGTCAGGACACATTTTAACTAGGGACAGATGAAAGAAAGAGAGGGCGTGTTCACTTATTTATTTTCCGATAGACCATGGAGAGAAAAAAAAAAAAAATGAAGAATGAGTAAACCAACAAACTTTCTTTAATAAATTAATAGCAGCATCACAAAACCCTGATGTGAATGACCCAAAGAAAGTTGGGTACGTGACAGTATTTAACCATTCAGAGAAATGTTCTCCCCTGCTGGCTGGGAGGAACGCAGGCGCTGTAAGGCAGGCAGTCCCCTTGGCTCTTCATCCAAACAAGAGATGGACATCAGAACGGGTCCAGCTGAGGTTGGCATATTTACAGTTCTGGCGCTGAAATAATTTTTTTCTTTTTTTTTTTTAAAAACACTTATAAAAATTCTGAAAATTCTCTGTTCGAKTCTCATTATTTACATCCAAATATAGCAGGTTCCCTTTTTGCCCATACAACAGAACCGGCGAGGGTGAGACATGAAGGCTCCTATGCAAAGACAATGCCYGTGTGGACAATTACACTGAGCTCGAGGAAAACGCTGTGGAAAATGAGCTATTCACACAACTTACACATGTGCTAGAAGCTACTGTAATTCAACTTATTGCTAAATGCTTTCAAAGTCTGTGGTTGGTTCTTTAAAGATATATATGTGTGTATATATATAAGTACAAACTCACACGTGTGTATATATATACACACACATATACATGTTTGGAAGAGATTTGATATAAATTCACCCAAAGGGAGGGAAAAAAATTAAAATGCACTGTGATTTTTCTGATTTTTCTGTACTGTTTGAGATAAAGTCTGACYTGGGGTAAAGGGCAGTCACTGAAGGTGCAAGTTTGTGTCTCTGGCCAGTGGTTTTCCTGCTGAYTACGTGACCTTTTTGGAGAGGCAAGTGGATTCCCAAGCACGCAAGCCCAGGCAGGCACATGGAGCAGCTCTGCTGCCTTCTGCAAGCACTGAGCTGCACTCTGCACTTGGATACCTCAACTGCCTTCAGGGAAATACTACGGATTTATCCCAGGAGGGCGTGAGGGAGAAAAGATCATCAACTTCAGTGCATCAGTCTGGGATCAACCCAGCAGCAGATACAACCCAAACGTTGTGTTTTGGTAGTGGCCTCAGCAAGGTTGTAGCTGCACACAGCAGTGCAACAGCACAACACCTCCTCAAGCACTGGCAGAATTTTCCAGTTCTTCTACAAGTTAATTTTAAYGGAATGAAGACAGCAAGCTGAGAGTACAAGCAACTCATGTAAATAAAATGCGATTTATCCATGCCTAGTGTAAGCTTCTCTGTTCTGACAATTATCTTAGCCAGAGGCTGTCAGTGATGCTAAATGCATCCATGTTAGATGGGCACTGCAGCATCTGTGTAGGAGTTAATGAAGATATAAAAACCTTATGGGTGATATCTGGCATTAGACAATACTCCACATAAGGAGATCTGCGTGARAGGCATCACCCCAGAGGCACAGTGCCAGGAAGACACAGTGCCTTGGAGGGTTTGTGTACACAGGAATGCAGAGGGAAATTAATTCAAATTATACATGGTGTGTATTAAAAGCAGATTRCTTAAAATGCGTTCAATCCCAATGTGGAAGCTTTCATTAAAGGTGTAAGTGGTGTTAATATGATATACTCTAATTTACTTTGGGAGTAAAACGGAATAAATCAAATTTAAAAGTTACTCCAGATTAATACTCCATGTAGACTAGCTCCAGGTCTGCTTCCCTGCTGTCCCTRGTCACCATTTGCTGTAGAACCATGTCACCAGCAAACGATTCCAATCACATTCTCTGCTCAGCTGTGCCCACCCCCTCCTGGGACAGGAGCAGGGACCCTCGATTCTCCTCTCTCCAACACTCCCCAGGGAGGCACGTCCTGCTCCCCACAGCTGRGCCCTGGCCAGCACCACACAGAGAGAACCTTCTGCTCTGTGCCCAAAGCAGTGCTCCATCACCAGCACTGTGCTGGAAAATAAAAGCAAATGCTAAACCAGCTAAAGAGTAATGAGATGTGGGAAGAGCAGAGATTCAGGCTCTGCCAAAGCCAGAGTGCCCTTCTTCAGCTGGGCCAAGCCCCTGATCCTCCAGCAGTCTGTGAAGGCAGTGCTGGCCACACTGAGCACAGCCTGCTCCATCCCAGGGCTGATGGTTATCTGCAAGACCAAAAGAGGGCTTTTAATTAATACTAGGCCTTCCATTTATTGAATGTTTGAAATAGATAACTGGGGATGGCTCTGTTCCTCCAAGTCTGAGAGTGGCCCCAGCCAGGACTGCAAAACCACATKCCCTACCTTTCCCAGGGGAGCCAGAGCCTCCCGAGGAACAGAAAGAAAACAGCAGGATTGGAGAGGGAGCCAGAATCTAACAAAGGTCCCTTGAAGTGCAAGAATGACCCAGAATGGCAGAAGCCACTACACATGACAGGACATGTCTGGCCAGGTGCCTGCACGGCCACTACGCTGCTGTGACGTCTCTCTGCCAGGTTTCTGTAAAGTCTTTACACGGCACAAATAGGGGTGAGGATTTAAAGTATATATTTACTGTCAACTTGAAAAAGAAAGTTATACTGACCAAGTCTAATAGCATGTATTTGATATATAACTATTAACGTGCCATTCTGGACTCCAGCAAATTCCACCTGAGATAAATATTCAGCATTTTTGCTCATGCACTGGAAGAAGAATTCAAACATTTTGTCCATGACATATGCAAAGTAACTAATAGTTCTGATCTAGTATTAACAGTAAATATAGAACCTTAAACTTCACTGCAGTATATTAATATATATTATTTTAAGTACTGGACTGGAAAGACAACTCTTTTTTTCTCCTTTAAAAAAAAAAAAAGAAAGCTTTGTTCAGAATGCAATATTTACATTGTCCTTTGACCAACACTTACATTTTTTACACCATATATTTTGGCTACAGATACACCGTAGCAGAGGTCCGTGAGAGTCACTTTTACACGCAGCTCACCCGTTCACTTACAACATTACAGCTGTTTATGGAGAGCTCTGAAGTCCCTGGCTGCATCTCCAGGCCCTCCTCAGCATCGTCCAGTTCCATGCTGTTGAACTCGTTGCCGTTTCTGTAGCTGGTTAAAGTCAGGTCTTTGCCATACAAAGCTGTTGAGGCCACGTTCAGACACTGGTTCTGCCTCAGCGCTGACTTTTTGCCAGGCCTGTACTGGCAGCGGATGTAGTTGGAGAAAGCCCTGCGGTAGGTTTTGTTGAAGAGGGTGTACACCAGGGGGTTCACCCCCGAGCACACGTACCCCACCCAAACAAACACGTCGAGCAGCTCGCTCAGCAGGTCTTTGTCGCAGGCCTCCTTGCAAAGGACAGACATGACGTTGGTGATGAAGAAGGGGCACCACATGATGAGGAACAAAAAGAAGACGATGCCCAGGACCTTGGAGGCCCTTCTCTCGTTGTTGATGGACTGCATGGTCCCCTTACGGAAAAGCACGGCCTCCTTGTTGACGGGGGAGTTCAAGTGGGATGCCCCCTCGTGATTGTGGAGCATGGAAATGTTCTCTGTGTTGTTTTCCTTCTTGAGGCAGTTCACGCTGCTCCTCCTCTGCTTGGGCACCTCCCCGCACATGAACACCGTGGCCTGTCTCTGCAGCACCTGGACGGTCAGGCAATACGTGATCACCATGATGATGAGGGGGATGAAGAAAGCCATGAAGGACCCGATGAGGACGAAGTTCTCGTCGTTAAGGACGCAGGTCCCGTTGACAAACACCCGGGAGTCATCCTGCAAACCAATGACCGGAATAGGCATGGATATCCCTGGAAAAATGAAACCAAAAAAAAGGAGAATGTTACCTGGACAGGTGGGGCTGCAGAGAGGCAGCAGAGAGGATGCAGGTCCTGCATGCATTCAGCCCGCTGCCTAAAGCTGTTTGGAAGAGAAATTGCTGCTTCCAGGTGAAAAGGAAAACATTCAACAATGCTCCTGAGAGCACAGCTCCAGRGCATGACACCCTCCTGCAGGAACAGCAGCAGCTTTGCTGTGCTCCACAGCTGGCTCAGTGAATGCAGCTTAACTCCTCTTTTTCCAGCTTTAATTGGAATTTGTGAGTGTAGGAAAGGCAGTCACCACTCTGCTGTGTTCCAGCTGACTGCCCCATACCTGCCAGTCTGGGGTGAGGTTTGAAATCACTGACATAAACGTAGAAAAGAGCAAATTTTAAAAAGAAAAAATTTTGGAAATATGAAAGCATTACAGCTATGAAGATTCAAAAGCAAGATTCTTAAAGTAATTAAAATAATCCTGACAGGAAAATAGCCACTTTTGCCATGGCATCACAGACACATGGAAGCAAAGTTCAGGATCTCAGGGCTGTTGTAGACAGTCTCAGTGCAAACAGAGAAGAAGACGTCTCTGCAAGACATCACCCAAATATTTTTCACACATACTGAGGTCCAAACTTCATCCCTTGATCTGTGAAGCTCAGTCCCACATCAGCACAGACCCAAAACCTTCCAGAAGCAATGACATATTTTGGAATACCATAACCTGTGCAGGAAAACACAGGGTGGGCCAGATCTAATTAGAGAATCATGAGTTCATCTGGTCCTGTCTTGTGTCTTTGGCAAGTACCACAAGTTTAGGGCCATGGTACAAAATGGGACAGCTGTAAGCATTATACCTTAGAAAATTCCRAAGCAAGAATTTGCATCCAGATCTTGTTGTCAAAATAACCTTTGAGAGATTTATCTTCACTACAAATCTTACGAATCCTTGATCTCATTTCTAACTCCACAACACTCAGTGGCAGTCAGTTCCTCAACCTCTCTGGTTTTCATCTGGACAAAGTGTTTCTTGCTCATACAAATTTGCTGCCTAATAATTTCTTTTGACTCCCATCAGTTTATCTATCATGAGAAACAGTGAATAATCACTATCTGRTCATCTTTTCCACCTTCTTAGTGATTTTACAGACCTGTTATCATCTCTCCTGTCTGGTACCTCTTTTGGAGCTGAAGAATGCCATTCTATTCACTCTCTCTCTCCACACACCAAACTCATTCTATGCCTTTGATTATCTTTCTTTATTTCTTTTCAAGTTCCTTTCTGCCCTTTTAAAGAAACAAACAAACAAACAAAAAAAAACCCTGCACATGTGAGCAGCTAGAGAGCAACAGAAGGAATTCTGTGCTCACCTCTGGGCACCTGCCTGTCATGGAGCACCACTCCTCAGACACATCTGGGCCTGGCCATGCTCTCCTTGAGCTCCTCCACCCAAAAATAACCAACACTGAGGCCACTGTTGGGCCTGAATTGCTTTTTTTGGAGTTGCTGTGAACATCACAGGTCATAAAACTAATTCTGTGGGACTCTGGGTTTCTAAACAGGAAGAATTACATGCTAAAGAGATTAACCAGGGCATTTTTCCCACTCCAGCTAAGAGTTTTTCAGGATTCTGGGGAATTCCTCTGCGGTTTGTCATTACCAGAAAATTGCCATTTGGCAGAAATCAAGTGACAGAATTTCTTCTGAAAATTAACAATTATAAACGCCTTCCGTGACTGCAGCATGTGGGTTTTTTTAGCTCAAGCACTAGTTCCAGGATTTGCTCTTCTTTCCCTCTACAGGCCAACGCTCAGCAGTTCACCTTTGGCAAGGCAGCTGCCTCCTGTCTGTTACCTGTTATCTCACTTGTGCCAATTCCCTGCCACTGCAACAACCTTCACCCCATAAATCCACCATTGAAGGCATCATCCTAATGCCTGGGCTCCATCAAACCACAGGCATTTGGGAAATGGTGGAAGTTAGACTGAGCACTCTTTACACGAAGAAGAAATCTGAATYAGGTCAATGGCATTACACTGGGATTATATTTGCATGTATAATTTTATGCTTTAATGCCCTCTATAACACCTACCCTTTGAAATAAAACTCCAAAATGAAAGYTCATTCGTGAAGTAGTGTGAATCATTTAAGTTGGTGTTATTGCTTTAGCCAAGGGAAATGAGATGAGGTTTCAGGATATCTKCACACA
Organism: Mixornis gularis; assembly: GCA_003546035.1. Lineage (NCBI taxonomy): Eukaryota > Metazoa > Chordata > Aves > Passeriformes > Timaliidae > Mixornis > Mixornis gularis. The sequence continues at coordinate 1,097,288 of QVAJ01000061.1, read as the reverse complement.
CAAACTGACATTTATGTGACACACATGAAGTACATTTGGGAAGAATAACCTGGTTCTGGGATATGATGGATATACAAATCAAGAGCACTGATGGCAGCCTGAAACTCTGCATGAGCATGAGACAGCTCAGCATTAATGACAGGGAATGAGGGGGTAGCTGCTGTAATGGAAACCTGTCCCTCACCTCTCACACAGCAAAGTGAGATTTCAAACTGAGAATGCACAGAAGAAAGAAAGCACTAAGTTTTTATTTACACTTTCTTCCAGCCTGGGAAAATCCCATCATTAACAGCAGTGGGAAGAAAGATGCCCTCAGCTAAGCTGGCAACATGCTTTGATTCAGCTGTCAGCTGGATTCAGCCCTGGTCACTCCCCTCATCTCAAATGCCTTCCTTCACCTCACACCTCTCCTCTGGAACTCGTTCTTCAATATATGATTTATCACCCATCCACTGCACAACTGAGTCTGAAAGGGAACCAATTGTGTACATACCTTGGGCAACAGGGACTGACTCAGAGTGGGAACTGTGAAAGATCTCAGACACCTCAGAGGGGYTTCCTGCATGGGGGATTACTGCAAAATCCCTGCTGCCACAGTCCCAAATGCACTAATACCTGCCTGCAGACACAGCTCACAGCCTGGCCCTTGTTCAGCAGGGGTGTCTTCATCACCCCTGGGCATTCCCAAGGCTCCTGGATGTGGATGGACGTGGATGGACGTGGATGGACGTGGATGAACGTGGATGGACGTGGATGAACATGGATGAACGTGGATGAACGTGGATGAAAGTGGATGAATGTGGATGAATGTGGATGAACATGGATGAACATGGATGAATGTGGATGAATGTGGATGCCTAACTTGGGTTCTGCTGTTTGAACGAGCACAAGGAAGGCACCCAGCTCCACTTGACTCAAGCAATGCTCTTCAGAGCAAACTTGGTCCTTTTATTTGAAGTCTGACCAGTGCCTGGCACAGCTGGTTTTGCCCCAAAAAGAGACCACCAGTCAGTAAGGCATAAACCAGATCCCTGCTAGACTCAGCACTGGCAGCTCTGAACACCCTCCTGCCAGGCAGCAGCTTGAGCAGGACATCCCTTTACACCACAGCAGAGAAGGTGAATGTGATTTTTTTTTCCCCTCCTCTACCCTCCTTTGGCTTCTGTTTGACAGAGCAGCAGGAAGCCRCAGAGAGAGGGATCCTCTGGATTACAAATCCAATTACAAGTGTTGTCCCAACTGCTGCCTGTCAGCTTTAAAGATGTCCTTAAGCCAGTAGAAATGTTCACCAAATGAGGCTGAGATGGTGCTGTGGACACAGGGTAACAGATGCTCTTCACAGATTTTAAATTAATAAAACAAAACCCAAATGACTACAAATACAGATTTATAAAATATTTACTTGAGAAAAAGTTGGATAAGAAGYCCAAATTGACATTCACAGATACTTAAGACTTAAATGAAAAACAATATATTTTTTGTGTTTAATATCTTGTTTTCTTCAGTGAAAGCCCAGGAGACTGACAGAGATTACAGAATATCCGTGCCTTGGTGGTTATTTCCACTAAAAAAGGGAGCAATTTCCACTCTTCTACAAGAACACATTTTCTCCAAGGACAACTACCAAACTAAAGAAAACAGAGGCATATGGGTTTACTCTGTTTTCCCACGTGTGGAATTCTCAGGGCTGAATACAGAAGGGGTGACATTTTGCTGCAGCTACAGRAGCTTGGGAAGGCCAGGGACCACCTCTCCTGGTGTCAGCACTGGATTCAGAGTCTGCTGTGTCCATGGGAAGAGCTCTGCTGCTGCAGGTGGCTTTGGACCTTCCTGCCCCTCTCCTGACATTTACAGACAAGTGAAAAGAAAAAAGCAAAGAGAAAGCTCAGTGCCAAACAAGGCTGTGGTGCCACAAATACACCACTGTAAAAACAGGAACGCTGCTGAACACTRCATGTTCAAACCCATAGCCTTAACCTCATATTTAAACAAACAGAAGCAAAAAATAAAGCTCATATTTAAACCTAAACAGATCTGTTTGGTTTCTTAGCTGAAATGTCTCACAAAGTTCCTGCACATTTCTCTAATTCAGAGAGTGAGAAGCAAACCCCAACAGCAGCCCCCTGCCTTGCAGTGTGCAAGAAAAGGCACTGGGTTCAGAAACAAAAGCTCTTCAGAGGAAAATTGAAGAATCTTGGCCTCTGAAGTGCTCAAAATCACTAAAATTCCATCCTGTCCCCATAYTTCAGCTGACTAACTGCAGAGCCTTTCATGTACTAATATTGCAACCACTCCCCTTCGGGGCTGGATTAAGTCTGGTTTCCTCTGACCATTCCAATAAAACAACTGTGCCAGCCTTGTATTGGTTTAAAGGCAAAGATAAAAGGGGGATGAACTTTGAAGGATCTCCCTGCCTGCAGCAGCCACAACTGCAAACAGATGAAAGCCATTAGTGACTGTGCCTTGACGAGCTGCTGACCTTTACCCAAACCTTGGGAGAGCACTGAGCAACCTGAGCCCAGGAGGAAAACCAGCAAACAACAGGAGAAGACRGAAGAAAGAAATTATTTCCCCACCTGCCCTTCTATTCTTGTTAAATTGCTTCTGCTGCTTTGCCCAGTGTTTCCAAAGGTGCATTTGAGCATAGCTGCTGCCAGGGCTGGGCTTCCCCAGGCAACCCAACAGTGATGGCTGGGCTGATGCTCAGGGGCAGAACCTCAGACACAAACACCTCCCTTGCCCATGGGAACAGGTCTGGTGGGATGGTCGGCCTCATTTCTGTCAGAATTCTTCACACACTGCCACCMTCTGCTGCTGCCCCAGGCAAAACCTTGCACTGACATCTAATGACAAGGTCAAACCAATCCCAGCACCCTGAAATCACCCGAAATCCGAGAGTGGTTTCCTCGCTACAAATCCAGCTTGTTACCAGCCAGTATGTTCTTCCTCACCTTGGTAACTCTTGGCACTGTGCTRGGGAGGTCAACGACCCTCTTGGGAATCGTGGAACAAACACTGAATCAAAAAAATGTCTTTAGATGCAACAACTTTGTAGACAACTCAAACAAGTGAGGAACAGGCAGGTGATGCCTCAGTATTTTGCTCTAAGTTATAAAGCAAATATTTCTGCCTCACCCACGACCAGAAGGCAGGTCTGAAAAAGTTTTATGAGCAGGAGCCAGCTCCACTGCTCCACCAGAGGCAACTTGCAACCCAGCCTGCAATGCCAGTGCCACCTCTGCACTCTGSTGAGGCAAACAGAAGTGATCAGATCACCCCCACCACTGCCTACAGGCCAACCAACTACAACACCCATGTTCACAAGAGAAGAATTTTAGTCAAACATACACTGTCAGACATTCAGGGTCAAATAYARAAAGGCMAAAAAAAAAAAAAAAGAATTTAAAATACATGACTACAGTATATTTAAAATCTCCCAAATCTGGAGAGATATTAAGCTCCCTTAGGCTTTATTAGTATGCAATCATTTTTCTCAGCTATATATGTTGTTACTGCCCTTCTGCCAAGGCAGTGCTCGTAGTGAGGAGTCTGTTTGCTTTTCCAGGAGATGGAGGGTGCCTGTCTAACCTTTGCTTCACCAGTAACAGTTATTTTAGCATTGCTTCCTTGTGTGCAAGGGACGAGCCACAGAGCCAGCCTGCTCAGTGGGAAAGGTTTGAGCAAAATCTCAGGAACACATTTTGACTTCCCATGTGCTGCCTTCTTCATTAGCAGTGGTTTTGCCCTTTTTTTGCTCCATGAAACATGTCCAATGCTCTGTGTGCTAACCTGAAGCCTGCAAAGAAATTCCTGGGGTTTTGGTCTTATCCYAAAGCATAATGTCAGAGGAGCAGCTACAGCCCAGAGCTAAGRGTGCCAGGAGCAAACACATCCCAGCAGCACATGAAAATGCCTTGCTGAGCAAGCCCCTGATCCCATGATCCCAGAGCCACACTGATGGGCAGAAATGCAAACCAGAAGCCCAAATGTGCTCTGAAACTGTGACCAGWGGGAGGCTGGGAGAGCTGCTCCAGGCCCTCCTTGTCTCCATGCACAGCCCACCCTCAGCACATCCCCCTGCCCTAGGAGACCACAACTCCTTTTGTGTCAGTGCTGCCACTCCAGGCACACTCCYCAGACTGAGGATTATCTCCAGTGAGGGAGGGGAAGGCAGAGCTGGTGCCTGGAGGCTCTTGAAGGACATCATTAGAACAGCTTGCAAGCATGAGGCTGCTCAGCCCCTGTGAGAGACAAACACTCAGGGCAGGAACAAAAAGCTGTTGGATGTAAGTTCACTTAGTCTGACATGAGGGTTTACTGATCCACATTTATGCTTTTCATCCTCWTGCATATTTCTATAAATACATCTCCTCAATGAAACAATGAAACACTGTGGAAGTTAAAGGGGGATTTAARTTTCATTTTTAAACCTGAGTGGTTTATTGCACACACAAACCTCAGGTACCTACCTGAAATCGAAATGATAATATCATTGGTGAGTCAGAGAAAGAATGAAAATGTTTTCAAATGCACACACACACAGACACAGACACACACACAAATTGTGGCATCTGCCTATGGCACTGACACACAGAGCAAAATTTAAAGGATGGCTTATCTCGGTCACTTATGACCTAAATTGAATTTACACTGCTTCTGAGGATGTAAAACTGTGAGCTGGAAAATTGGTAGCATGTGTAATTTCAGCACTCTATAGCAARTGACCAAACCTTGAACACCCCAGGAAGCAGAGGAAAATCCCTTCCAGGCACGTATTTGGGTCACTAGGAGCTTCAGAATAAAAATGTTTCAGTTATTTTCATATCAGAAGCAATGTGTGTGTACCTCCACATCAATGAAGTGCTTTCATTGGGGTTTTCAAAGGGATATTTTGTTTATTTTAATGTTAGCCAGTTCACACTTTCTCCTGGGTGAGCCAGGGTTTGGCTGTTCCTCACCCTGCTGCTGAGCCTGGGGGCTGAGGCTGCACCAGGCTGCTGAGAGGGTCAAGTCCCCAAGGTGAAAACTTTGAAACTACWCCAAGTCTGAAATCCTGAAACAATGCCAAGATTCTGCCAGCAGGCTCAAATCGATTTTCATTTCCAATKGTGAGGATATTTCTGTTGCCTGTGTTTTTATTTCCAGCCTCAGCCACAGTTCTATCTACTACAAAACTAATTTTTACAAGGCCAGCCCTTCACAGCAGCCACTTGTTCTCTAAGTGAAGACAAAATTCTTGCTCAAGTTGTGTTTGCTAAAGCACAGGACAACTCTCTGTGATGTACTTTAATCTGGAACAAGGAGGACTTTGGAAAAGACCTATTCACAAAGAAATTGTCAAGAGACASGAGGACTCTCTTATGTTCCCCTACTTTAAAATCTAATCATAAGTTTAGGCTTGTGCAACTTGACAAATTTGTGGCTCAATGAGCAAAGAATCTCTTTTATATTTTGCTGTCAGTGTTAATATCTCAGAAAAATGGAATGCAAAAGCTACTGAATTAAGATAAATTACATGSTTTTTACTTCTTATTTGGAATTCTGATTCAGAAGCGGAATTCAGGATTCYTTGCATGGAATGCATTTAAAAGTCTCTTCATCTGAAGCAGGATTCAGGAAATGCAAAGTGACCTGCCTGCACTTTAGTGTTGGTTTAAATTTGATACTTAATCACAAACAGAAATGCACAAATTCTTTTGTGATAGTTAACACCAAAGTGAGGATGAATTCATTTAACCCATTTCTTCCTCTTGAAATTAGCACAGGATTTCACCAGGCCTTCCCAAGTGACAGGTAAGGTAGTGAAAAGCCAGAAAAAAGCAACAATACACTTTGAGTGAGTTTTCTTTTATTCCATTCTCAGTTTATTCCCGTGTCTGCCACATTCCTAMATTCATTTATGAAGTACAAATAGTTATGCTAAAATGACCTAGATACATACCAAGACTACTTTTCTTTCTSCATTTAATGCAACCTGCTGCAGAAAGCCCTAGTAAAAGGGTGAGCCCTATCACATGCACTGGGGAGGGTGGAAATCCAACAGMATTCCAGTGCCCTGAACAGACTGTCTGGGCAGTGCTGATTCTGCCTGCATCTTCAGAGAAAGGGATGCAGGCAAAGCCTCTCCTGGGCCAGCAGCAGCTGCATCTGAGAGAATGAACAGAACATAAACAATGCCAAATTGCTCCACAAAGAGACAGGCCTGTATCTTTACACCTGTTTGCTCAGGCACCAGATTTTCTTACCAGTCTGCTGAATCAGTGAACTGTGTGTGAAATATTTACTTCATCCCTTGGACCCAGAGTCCAAACCACAACTCAGTCCCCAAGGCACTGGTGCAGGCAGCCACCCTCAGCACTAGCCAAAATTTCTAAGGATATATTTGCAACATCTAAGGCAACAATCCACAAGTTAGCTCCAAAAATGGCAGCAGAACAGTTTTATTGCCCAGGTTTTGCAATGTGATTTACACATCTCGGCTGGGGGAGTGTCTATCAGTTYTCCCTCTGCATTCCAGTGCAACGTGGAGCACAAATTCTGTGCTGATTCTGAGCTGCCTGTGCAAATTGAACCCGCTTGATCTTGTCCTCATGTGACTCTAATATGCTGAATTCAGCAGCTTGCTTTCCCATGTCAAATAGAGAGCACAGAGAGTTTAAAATAATAGCAATAATAATTTTAAAAATCTWAAATGAATTGATTCAACCCAATCCAATTTCGCAGTGGATTGTATTACCTAGGGGAAAYGTAGCAGGCCTGTGACACATGAAAATATGTTTCTAATAGATATTCTTMCTATATTCATGAGGAGAAAAAGTATATTTCCCCTAATTTTATCTTTTCCTGGTTTTTCCCATAGCCTTTTCCCAAGGCAAGCTTCTCCAAAATCAGTCCCTGTAGCATCCAGACATCCAGAATCATATTGCACTTCTAAAGCAGGCAAAAACTCAAGAGAAATTCAAATACCTGGAACATGCTTTTCCTTGCAGTACAGCACTGAAAGCAAAAACCACTTTATGAAACAGAAATTAAATGCTAAATCTTTGTAAGGCTGCATTTTAATCAAGCACAAAAGGCAATAAAGCAGATGGAAGTGGCCATACAATTCTGCCTCAAATGCCTCTTTTTTAAAGCAAATTTAAAGAGTTCTAAAAAAAATTAAATAAATAAAAAATTCTTCACATAATTCTCAGTAGTACAGAGTCATCATGCTATCATTTTGTTTTGTCTTCCCTATTTTACTGCTGCTTTATTTATTGTGTTTTATCAAACATGTCTTGTGTTATGCCTACCCCCAGTTATTAACAATCCAAACCCGCTAGTTCAGTACCAGCAGCAATCCAGCTGTGGCAGGGAGAGGCACAGGCTATAAAACCCGGGCAGGAGCAGGAAATACCTGGCTGAAATCCTGCCCTCAACTCTGTGCTGCTGCACTTACAGCATGACCAGGACTTGAGAGGGTTTAACTGCAGCGGCCGCAGTGCAGTTCGTGCTGGCCAGGACTCTGCTAAAGCTCTTTTCTGCTTTGTTTACAGCAGTTTTACAGCACCACTTGTCCCTGTCATGGTTGTTAGCAGCACACTGATAGGGACACAGCAGCAGTGCTCTGGTGTGGAGAGGGGGCTGCAAGGAAATTCCATTTCCAGTCATTCCGCTCAGGCATGCAGGCCAGGTAAATTAATCTGAGTATCCTCTTTATTTAAAAAAAAAAAAAGAAAAAAAAATCCTAAATGAAAATTGCAGCAAGCACTATCATTCATTCAGACACAGTCAAGAGGGTGAGGCACGTTGCTTACCTATGGATATGGTCCAAACTGCAGCAATTTTCATAATGGCCTTGGTGCGGGAATTGAAGCGGCTGTGCTCAATGGGATTGCGAATTGCTACGTACCGATCAAGAGAGATGGCACAGAGATGCATAATAGATGCAGTTGAAAAGAGCACATCTAGGGAAATCCATATAGGGCACAACTGTTTAGGCAAAGGCCAAGCATAATCTGAAACATAGAGAGAAAAGAAATGAAAGGAAAAAAAGGGAAGGAAATGGTACGGGAAGCTAGGCCGTCATTTCTGAGAAACCGCTGGGGTATTTTAGCTCTGTGACACCAGTAAGGGGCAAGTGCCTGAGGAGTGGACAAGAAACCTCCCATGGGACTTCTCTGCAGGCAGTTCCTGGCTCTGGACACTCCATAGACCCATAGTCAGTTCCCACACATCAGGTTTCTGTGACCAGTAACTAAAGGGCAGTGCCTGCAAGTGACCATTTTAGCACTGTTCCCCACTCCTAACCTTTCTTCCATAWCTTCACAAAATCAAATATTACATTCCTTTATAACTTGCTCATCACATTGTTTGCATGGATTGCAAAGRACTTTGTGGCATTAACTTCACTCAGATCCTTTCTAAAACTCCCTTGACGTGTCTGTCTCAGYTCCTCTCTGCTGAGGAGAAAGGTAGCAGACAGTTTTTGTGCACAGTCTAACACATATGACACCACTTCACCTCTTCTCCCCAGGCAGTGTGCCTTGATATCAAAGGAATACTTGCCTTCTTACAGAGCTGCTGGGACTGAGGGGCTGAAATTCAAAAACTGTTTTGAAGGTAGACAGAGTGGGCTGTTATTCTTTACAGAAACTGTGTTAGCAAACAGAACAGACTCGATAGCCACATCTGACAGCAGCTGGCACACAGCTCATTTGGGTGCCTGCACTTATTAAACTCTTTATTCGGTGCTGAAGTACAGCTTGAGAATAAAAGTGACTCAGAAAGATCCTCAAGGGCCGCTGATATTTAAATCAAAGCTCAGGGAAAATTGATTTGTGAATGATACCCCCACATCAGGATCCAGAATGGATTGTGTGAGATCAATAACACATCCTACCAAGCTCTGGGCTCCTTATCAAAACAAATCAAGAGTGTCTATAGCAGCTGAAAACATGAGAGACTTCCTAATAGTTGAATAATGAGATATTCTTGTGCCTTCATTCAGAACATGGATATCTAAAGCAATCCTGAAGTTTACCCCAAGGATCAGAATCATCACTCTGCAGAATCAATGTTATATTAAGAACGGCGCAGCTCCATCCTACTGATCACAAATGGAAAGGATGAAATATCAGTCTCAGAAATCGCAGTTTGAAACAAATTACCCAGCCAAGAGAGACCCAGGATACTGTCATGCAGAAAGCTGAGATTAACAGAACCAGAGTAAATTATTATGAAATGTCCCAGAGAAGCCCAGGAGCCTTTCACAAAGAGCACAGTGGAACGAGGTGGACACATTAGTTCATTTTACCAGTGGGAAACAAGCAGAYGAAGTGCTAAGTACTCACCAAACCCACAGACCTCAGCTCTGGGGAGATAAGMCACTCGTTTCAGGGAGTTTGCAGCACATCTATTAAACGGGCTGTGAGTGGACTGAAATCCACAGCAGCAAGCATTTAAGAGGTCCCTGTCAAAGGGAACTGAGTAAAGCACTTTGTGGCCGGTGCATCTTTACTTTAAAAGGCACCTCTGCTGTACAAATGAATAGAGCTTGATTAAATATGACTCAGCCCCTTTACAACACTACGATCAAATCCTCTGCCTCCTGCTCACCCTCACACTCTGCAATAGCTGAGGACATCGCTGCCAGCAGCCTGCAGCTGAGCTCAGAGCTGCGGGCAAGCACACCTTGGACTGCGGGGTGTTTAACCATGTCCCAGGGAATGCTCTGGGGGAAAACAGGTCAGAAATCCCACAAGTGGGAGCTGTGCTCCCTCCACAGCCCCRGCTTTTCACTGCCAACCCACACTAAAACACATTCAGCACACTTTAATCCCTCACTGCTTCTCCTCGGAGCTGCCAGAGCCGGCTTTGGGCTGTAGGCTGAGCTCAGCCATGAGCACAAAGGGCYTGAGTGTGCCCTGCTGGAGGAACAGGTTCCTGGGAGGGGACCAAGAATAGAAACAGTGCTAAACACCAGCATAAGCAAAAAAAATCCCCCAAATTCTTTGTAACAAACACTGATTTTTGTGCCTCGAATTAATCTGAGCCCTGAAAAATCATGTATTTTATGCACTGGCAGGTAGAACAGATAGCAGAGTGCTGAAGGGAATTAGATGAATGAAGCAGATCAGAACAAAAGTTGGTATTTCTTTACCCAGCATGTGTCTAAA
>QVAJ01000061.1:1056583-1085876 GCA_003546035.1 Mixornis gularis | reverse complement strand
GGATCCCCTGCTGTCAGCCCTGGCACTGCAGGAACCACAGACACCAACAGATCCATACCATGCTGCCTAGAAATACAGCCCAGGCAAGCTGTCAGCACGTTTTTGAAGATAAAGGTGAGATGAGAGTGCTCCTAATGCCAAACCCTGTCAGCCTTTCCTGTCCCAGGGCACTCCATCACACTTCTAGCTGAACAGCCAGCTGTACAAGTAGACATTTTATTCTCTCAGGAAGTTTCCTAAAAATGATCTGCAATAACAAAACGTCACTCTGGAAACTTGCAGAATGGCAGCTTGTAACACATCACTGTGGCTCCATAGGAAGGCCATAATATATATTCCACCTCAAAATGTAATTATTTTTAAGTAAGCATGGTGCGTGCCTTTGAAAAACACCTACACAGCCCACAAAGCCAGTAATTTGCAAAAAAAGAAAAACAGCTTTATTCTAATTCTGTTTTGAATAAATGTACAAAACATAGGAAATGTGCCCTGTGACTGTGCCAAGATGCAAACAAGGATTAAAAAAAAAAATCTGTTAACCATGTTATACCTTTAAAACAATTTTATCCTCAGAAACACCCTAATTACAGAGGGTGACATTTCTCTAATTTGTTCTTTTTTTCTCTTATTTCATTTACAAAGAATAGTAATTACCCTATATTTAGAAGAGCAGATGACTGAGTGAAATGAATTCTTGGACCCCAGCACCTCTAAGATGYAGTAATTGCATTTCCAATGGAGAAAAATCATCTCAGTCCAAATTTGGCTCCAAGAATGAAACAGTGCTAAACACCTGCATAAACAAAAAACCCAAAATTCTTTGTAACAAACACTGATTTTTGTGCCTTGAATTAATCTGAGCCCTGAAAATCATGTATTTTATGCACTGGCAGGTAGAACAGATAGCAGAGTGCTGAAGGGAAGTAGATGAATGAAGCAGATCAGAACAAAAGTTGGTATTACTTTACCCAGCAGGTATACAAAACACAGATTTTTTTTTTGTCTCCAGATCTTTTGTGGGTGGTAGAAGTTTACACTGGCCAAATTCACGGAGAAAAGCCCACAGAAGACTATTGCAGTGATACGACTTTGAGATCAGTGTTAGCTTCTGGCTCTGCTCAGAATAAAACCAGCATGTAAAAAAATCCTTACAGGACGGAAACTTCTGCAGAAAATTGCTTCATCCTCTAGGACTGAATGGCATCTCGTGGCATCTGTGGCTGATGTGGCTCCTCACAGGACACAAGGGACAAACACTCATATTTAAGCAGGAGTCATGGTCCCCAGGTGGGATTTCATCTCATGCCCCAGGATGGAACAGCAAACCACAATTCCTGTGTGTCACTGACCAGCTGAGATGAGCACAAACCCTTGGCAGAAAAAGAAAGAAACTCAAAGGCATTTTGGCAAAGTCACAGACCATCTCTGTGTGGAGTTAATTTGCTGTCAGATAAGAGTTCCTTACTTTTTTTGTGTGTGTGTGTTTTCCATCAAGAAAGATGGCAGCTTTGAAACTGAGTCACTTTTGTCAGAGGATTTATGCACGTGAGTAAAAAAGTGTTCTTAGCACTATGGGCATTGCACTGCTCAGTGCATGAGAGTCAGAATTACCAGCTACTGTAGAAGGAGGTGACTGAATAATCCAAAACACAGCAAATAGAAGCAAAATTAATTTTGTCAAATGGTAAAACAGAATTACTCCACATTGTAAGAGAACGGTTGTACAGGAAAAAAAATTAAAATGGCTGTTTCTTGTAAACCTTCAGGACTTCTACAATGCAATCTGCTCAGGGTATCCCCTGGGAAAATGTGGTGTAACACCTAGGAGAAATCTGGAATAACAGCAACAAAATACCTGCTCACACCACAATAAAGTGAAGTTAAAGTTCATCTCTGTATCTTCAAGAGTTTTTCATGAGAAACTCACAGGATTCTGCATCAATCATTTCTTTTCCGGCCACAAACGGGAATTTGGACAAGGTTTCTGCACACATTTGTTGTGTTTAGCCAGTGCCTTGTATCTATTGGGATGGGTAAAAGGATAAAAACCATCCTTCAAAATGACACAGGAAGAAAAACAGTATATGTTGTCTTATTATGACATTTTACATATATATAGATATATATGCACACTATATAGATATATATTTATATAAAAGAAACAGAGCTAACAGGTGCAAAATAAGAACTAAAGATGCTTATATCTGTTTAAAAGCCTCTTTTATCATTGTTCATTGGGTTGGTTAAAAACTAAAATACCTGTAAAATTTCTCATTTTAGACTTCTGACACTTACTGTATTTACAATTCACTTTTAACTACTTTAATGAATGGAATGAAAAAAGGTAAGAGTCCGAATAAATTTCAAACCTCTATATCCCAGTGCAAAGCACAATTTCCCAGCAGTTAAAATGGCAGCACAACGTGTGCTTGAGGGTCCTTTTGGTCCCCCTGTAGCTGCCCCACACCTGTTTCAGGCCATGCACTGACCCAGTGCTCTGGCTCTTGGAAAGGTCAGTAGCAAAGATAATTCCCAGATAATTCCCTGGGAATCCCAAAATGAGCAGAGTGCCCTATTGTGTTGCCCTGAGCTTTCTGTCTTTTTGCCTTTCTGTAGAACTTTCTCACGCAGCTTCATGAAAACAATATCTATTCTTAGAATGTTTACATACTTCTCCTGTGAGAGAAGAAATGATTGATGGTGRTGTCCACCATCCAGGTTGAAGGGGTGGTGACCTCTGTAGCCAATCCCTTGACCTCTGTACATACGTATAAATACTGGAGTCAAATTAAATAAAGAGGAAGAGCTTTTGTAACTGCCATGTCGTGAGCTTCATTTCAGTGTTCCTGAAATTGGGACACACCCAGCTTCGCCCCGTGACATCTGGTGACCCCCCGGACGTGTTCAGACTGCAGCCTGGGTCACACTATTGGGCAGTGCTCTTTTGGGTTTCCTTGCTGTGACCAAGAGCAGCAGCAGACAATGCAAACAGCAGCCCAGAGCACACCCCAAACCTGTCCCTTTCTGATGGGTTTTGCAGCTTTTGAGCACATTCTTTCCCACATTCCAGGGAAAACCCACTGTTGTGGTTCCTAGAATAAAGCCTACACTTTTCCCACTGCTTTTTACCCCCACTGCACCATTGATGCAACCGAAGAATTTTGTACAAACCAGTGTTCACTTCAAACTTCCATAGCTGCCACAGGCTTTACAAAAATAGAAAGCAATTACATACAGTTTTACCATTATTGCATTGCACTCTTCCCAAGGGAACGAAAGAATTTGAACAATTCTCTTCTCTCCCTCTTATCTAGGAAGTAAAGCATTTCCAAGTCTGAAACACCACATCAGGAAGTGTAAAGCCACGTTATCTCTTTTTCTGCTAGTTTGTTTTCCCTCAGATTCACATAGACAAATGACTCAGAGACATCCATATCACTCTGAGAGCCACACACCCGAGGGTGCTCAAAATCCCTGTTGTGCCCAAGAAGAACAGAACGTCTTGCTTGGTCCCTCACARTCATCAGTGTTTACCAGCAGGTCCACAGAGGGGCCCAGGGACATGCAGCCTCCTGGCAAAAGAAACAGCTCATCTCAAGGGCAGCACTTCCAATCCTTTTGGTTTTATCCTCAAAAGAGTTGGAATTTAATGTTTTTCCAATGCATTGAACTCCTGGGCACCAAGTTACGTGAGAAATTATGTTTGCTTTTAAGTTTCTAGACTGGATTTTTCTAGAGGAAAAAAAAAAGGCTGTCCTAAGGCTATCTGGATCCCTGAAATAGCACAGCCAAGCACAGGGACGTGATCTACACACAAAGAATGATGGTGACTTTCAGGAGAGGGACTGTGTTCTTCAGTGCTGCAAGTTCCAAAAGGCTGGAGTGTCCCAGCAGGTGCTGAGCAGAGGATGGGCTCTCAGGTGAGGTGGTGGCCAAGGGAATGGAGTGTCTCTATTGTGTTAGGGATGGCTGCATAATAACACAGACTCCAAGGTCTTCTCAGAAGGCACAGAGCACAGTTTATTAGAAATCACATCTTTTATAGATTGTTCTGAAGAGCTGGACATGACTGGTCCTCCAACACCCCTCACAATTATTGGCTAATTAGAAACAACACCCCTTCGTAAACATCTTGCAAATAAACAAGTGCAAAACACCAGGTGCAAGGGTTGGKTTTTGATCCCTTCATGAGTTTTCTCACAGCTTCCCAGACCAGTGTATGAGAAAGTTATTTGRCTTTCTTTCTCACAGGTCTTATAGTTGTCTGATGCTTGAAATTTCCTCTCTGACCAGGCTGTCAGCATCCACACTGGAGGAGACCACCAAGAAATGAAGCAGGTGACCCTGTGTGCAGGCAGAGCTTTGGAGAGATCACCCTGCACCTGAACATCTGTGAGCAGAAGACACTGCTTTGCCATAGTGCAACCCCACACAAAGGATTTATCTGGATCTGTGCCCCGATCACATCCATCTGGGCTGTGACACTGTTCCTGAGCTTTGGTTTTCATCTGAGCTATTTGTTCTCCAATTCCTGGAGCCGTGAGCATGGCCCTCAGGCAGGGAGCAGCAGGAAATGGGCACAGAGCAGCATGGTCTCCTTTGGAAAGGAGACTTTTTTTCTCCTTTTTCCCTCCTTTTCACTGAGGGGAACTCCAGAATGCACCTCCAAAGATATCTTGGTTCTTCTCTCACGAGCTACAGTGATTAATTGATGTGACTGTGTTTTATTGCAAATCAAACAATTGCACTCACTGTACTGTTATAAGAATTTTAACTGTTAGATTTTCCTCTCTATCCAGTATTGCAATAACTTGCAGTCCTGACAGGACGTGTAAGAAAGAAGGAAAATTAAAGCTAGAACAGATATAATTATCTGAGCTAGGGAAAGGTTGCTTGAATACCATTTAAGTAATATTTTAAATGCAAGCAGCCAGCTTTTCTTATACTATACTTAAAACAACCCTGTTAATAAAATGGGATGTTTGCTAAGAAGCAAACCTAGGRAATGTTGTTTTCATCCCAATGTCAGCATCTCTCCTCTTATGGAAACMCAAAATTATTCTGGTGCGATTTGTCATTCCATAAATCCATGTGTTATATTGATTTTTTCATTTATTGGTGGAGACTAAAGTTATGTTTGAAGCCAGGGGAAAAATTTCCAGGCTCAATGCTGTTCTCTGCTCAGTTTAAGCATCTGTAGTTGCATCTGGAATTTTTGCATTGAGTGATATGGACAGTTAACGGAGCAATGGTACAATTAATTGAATTGTTTCAGCAAGTTCACATAAAGGGTTCCTTCCAGCATTTTAACTCCACGAGAGCTATGATCTCTTCACACACTTCTGAGCTGCATGTTCTTCCTAATAATTTATCTAAATGAAAGCACTGTCTAATAAAATATTCATAGCAGTAAACATTTTCTATTTACTCATGTTCCGTGTGGCAGCACAGCATCAGGACAGCGTCCTCTCCTTCAATTTCCTTCATACAGGTCATGGATCAGCCTTCACCTGCTATTTAAACAACTAATAAAGCAACAGTTGAATGGACACCACCCTGGAAAGCAAGCACAGACCTCMCACTAATACCTTCTAAACACGTGAATATAAATATTTTCAAGTAATCTGTCTCGTAACAAAGTGCACAAACGTGTCAGTAACAGGTGGTTTTTCCCGTTTTGATGAGATTGAGAAAGATTCATTATCACAAGAAATTGCTGCCAAAGCCTACAGATCATTTGAGGAAACCAGAATTCAGAACTGAAAATGATGTGTAATTCAATTACTGCTGACTGCTGAGGAGTTGCCTCAGCTGCAACAAAGAAGCCATTGGCTTAAACTCAGAGTTCCTAATACCAAACCAAGTTTAGACTCTGCCTCAGTCCTAGGACTGGCTCTAGGGCTAGTGAGAGGACACAAAACCATAAAGAGGATTTTTTTTTTAGGTATTTGGTTTTATTTCAGCATAAGTCAGTGGCAATTCAGATGTCTGTGCTAKGCTGACAGCTGCCTGGGAGCCTACATGGGATTAATCCTATTTTCCAAGTTCAGGCTCCCTCCTAACAATGCAGCTGGACAAATTGGCCTCAAACCATGATAAAATACCTGMTATCAGTAAGAGATAAAATATTCTTTGGATATAAAGGGTTCTTTACTCAGAGAACACAGATCTGTCGTCTTTAACCAGCCAACATTTCTACTAAATCATCCAGGAAGATGCCAAAATTGATAAGAATTTGCATACTCAGTGTAAAAACCATGTTCTGCAAACCAGCAGCGTTGGCTTTGAGCACGCAGATGCAGATGTTTGGTCTGCTATACCTGCCATGTCCCCTCAGTATTTTTCCCCCGTGTCTTGGGATACAGAGCATGATGAGAGATTGGAAATGACTGTGGAAACAGCATGATTGCTGTTTGGAAAGTGTCACTGAGTTTGCCTCCTTCTTGCTGCAGGCTGCTTGATGTGTGCAGGATGTGTTCCTGGTTTTGGCCCCTATTCAGTGCCAGTCCTGTGCCAAAGCAGTGTAACCCACCCTCAAGAGCTTCAGGGAATTTAGGGATATTAAAGCASTTCAGGGAATCAGCTTTCCCATTAGGGACAGTGGGTTAATGCTCTGGCTGCACTCCATGCCAKGGTGAGGCACAGTTTGTGGTCTGAKGAGGTCAAAAGCCRGTACAAGCAGTTGGTGAGCCTGATACTGGCAAAAAATCACTTCAGCCAAWGGAAAGAAGCCATATTTTTGGTCATGCTTGGAGATAATAATTTTCATTCTTGATATTTCTCAGGATTTGCAAAGCASATTCCATGTTTATCTTCCTCCAAGGCGATGGGCACCTCTGACTCTACAGAGTAGGAATGCCAGTGYGAGAGTGCTCCACAGCAGCCACTGCCAAAAGCAATTATTTGGGGGTTGCTAAGAAGCCTAGAAATTCTGGTGCTCATCCTTAGTGCCATCTGCTGTCCTGCTGTCACTGCACATCCCTCACCTGCAAAGCATTTCTGCCCCTGTGCCCAGACCTCTCCTGACCAAGAACAAACACACTTTTCATCACAGCAGGAACGTCAGGCTGGAGTTCAGCACACTGGAAACTGCACCTTCAGGGGCTSTCTCAAGGGAATAATTTGAGAATGAACTCTGTTCCCTGTGCAGTAATCCCAAGGAGGTGTGTGAGCAYGTGAGCCAGTGTCACTTCCCCAGGAGTTTGCTGATCCCCGTGTGCCGAGTCAGCACGGAAATCCGTGTGTGTGCAACCTGCCCCAGTTAAAAGGCAGCACARTGTGGGGTCATGGTCATTCCCTGAAACAGGAGTGGAGGACAGTTCATCCTGTATGTAGACAAGAGACAGATATTTAATTTWAAAAGTCTAACAGCAATCTAGAAAATGCATGTGTTGCTAATCAGTTCTATACTCTATAGGAATAACCTGCTGAACCATGCAAGTATGCAAAATCCACCAGAAATGCAGAGTTATCCATTAGGATTCTTGATGTGTGCTGTGACTAGGACAAAAACAGGGAATTTTGCTGATAAACTGCCTTTTAACTGAAGAAAAATGTAGAAATAGAGGAAGCAAACAAGTGCCACTAAAATAGACCAAGTTATTTAACTACTTGATCTCTTCTCAAATCTTGAAAAACACTTGAAAAATATTATTTCAGTAGCCTTTGTCTTCCAGCACAATGTTTCCAAGTCTGAAGTCAACATTASTTACCTAGCAGTCCTTCTCCACTTCTCCCCTGTTTTCCCATAATTCTTTGATGTTTCCTCATTTTGCCACACCATGGAAACCCTGGAGGTTTCTTTCACAGGCCTGGAAAATAATTTTCCACGAGAAGACTAGGCCTGAAAGCTTTATTGGCTGCTAAGCCTTTCATTKCTCTCAGCAGCACAGGAGGCTTTCCTAGACAGCCCAGACACCCCCAGGACATGGGGATGTGAGCAGAGAGCCCCYGCTGCAACCCACCCCAATTCTGTGGTGGCAAAAATGTACCAGCATCAAAGGCTGGTGTTTAATCCAACASCTTGGTGGGGAGTGTGGGCAGAATCATGGTCTGAGGATGTTTCTGCACCAAGCCTTGGAGGGAAGGAGGCCTGCAGGCTCCAGGCTGGGGTGCTGCACCTGGCGAGGGCTGCAGGATAACTCTGAGTTCAGCCCAGGAGCAGGCAGTGTCACACATGAGAGGGCTCAGCTGCTGGCCCTCCTGTAGGATTCCCCATCCAGACTAGCTGGGAATCAATCTCCCACCTGATGTGATGCTCAGAGGAGCCTGGCTTGTCCCAAGCCCCATTGCTGTGAACAGGGCAGGTCAGCCTGTCACAGGCATCCAAAGCAAGCCTGGGAAAGCAGGSTCAGGGAAGGCTGGCTGTGGATGAAGCTGCAGTGTGTGTCTTGACTAGAACAGTCAACCCTGCTCACCTCATGCCCTCCCAGAAAAGCTGTTACACCCAAGCAGCCTAATGAAATGTGGTTTTAAATCATCCCTTTACTCCAAGCAACAGATTTGTCATTTAGTGTAACATTCCAGCTCGTAAAGCCACATAATATATTAAGGATTTCAACTATTGTAAGCATTTTGTGCACAACTTGTTACTAATTAAAACTGCTCACTTCTCTGAGTCCACTATAAAAGACCTGAAGCTGGGATGTGATTTAACCTGAGGTTATGCTGGTTTTGTACTGCAGTGTTTACAGCCTGTAAAATACCCAATTGTTGTCAAACCATTGGATGATGACACGTAAGAGTCAGCTCAGCACGGCTTTTCTGACAGACCCAAAGGTTTWGAAACACTTCAGACTAAGCTAACTCCATCCTCACATCCTGAAATTCRGGTGACATTCCTCAGCCCAAAAGAAAACAAACAGGCTGCAGCATCAGTCCTGCCTGACTTTCTGTCTCCCTCTGAGAAATGATGCAAATACCCAGTTTTGAATCCTGAGAAGGTCTGGGTTGAAAACTTCAGTTCAGGGCAAGTGATCCCATTTCCCATAATAATGTTTTGGCATGTGGACCCTGTTCCTGGTAGGTAACATCAGAGAAAGTGAAAATTAACATGTGACCACCCTCTGGGTAAAGTTGTACTCCTTTGAGTTTTGCACAAATTGTCGGCCTATTGTAAGTTCCATTAACATGAAGTAGAAGTTTAATTTAACATGGATAAATGAAGCGTGGGTGTACTGATATATTAGAAAGAATACTATTACCCAGAAAATTACAGTGGTCTCATGAGGTGGTAAAGGGAACTAAAGAAATTATATTTAGTTAAGTTATACCATTGGGGGGTTTTGATAGGCTTGTTTTTGCTTTGTAATCAAGTGCAACATTATTTTATTATCATGGTTATACCATTATTACAGTGTAATCTTGCACTTGATTACAAATCAAACCCAGTGATAACTACGATAATAAAATCGTGTGTTAACATAATAATCTAGCAAAACATAATAAAATAGGTGCTGTTGATCAGGCAYAGCATCAGCCAGTCAAGGGAGGGGATTGTCCCACTCTGCTCTCACTGGGGTGGCCTCACCTCCAGTGCTGGGGACAGTTTTGGGTGTCACAAGAAGAGGAGACTGAGGACAGGCCTCACTGAGGTTTGCACTGATCTCTTCTCTGGAAAAGACCAGAGGAAATGGCCTGAAGCTGAGTTAGGGCAGGGTTGGGTTGGATATTAGGAAAAAAATTTTCACACAGAGGGTGGTTGGGCACTGGGAGGGGCTGCCCAGGGAGCCAAACACAGCCCCAAGTCTCAAGGAGCATTTGGAAAATGCTCTCAGGGATGTGGTGGGATTTTTGGGGTTTCCCATGCAAGGCCAGGAGCTGGACTCAATCATCCTTGAGGGTCCTTTCYGACTCATAGGATATTCTATGACTCTAAAATTCTAACTGTTGTCTAAAATTTCMCAAACATGAATAATTTGAGTGCTGTAATACAATTAGCTACTCCCAAGGTACAAGAGGYACCTATCCCAATATGGAGCAGGAAATCTCCGAAAAATCATTATGGAAAGTAGCTAAAGTAGGGTGTAAAAGGTATATTTAAAGTAAGGTGTAAAAGATATATTTAAACTTTCATCTTGAAACTTGCATTCATGCTTGTCAACATCAGCTTGCTGTGTTCTACCAACCAATTAACCTTGCTCTGCTGCTGTGCATCTTGGATGGAAAGAAAGTAGATTTACTGTTCTTGGCTTCTCTGTTAAAATGCAATCTCCCTTTCTGTTAATTTCAAACTGACTGATCAGAAGAAACCAACAAAAGTCCAACCGGCAAATTCAAAATTTTACCCAACAAATCCAAAATTTGAATACTGGAGTGAGAAGTAATTCCCATTCAGAACAAATGCACAGAGAGGAGGGCAGAGCTCTGCTGCCTCCCAGGACCAGCCATCAATATTCATGGTTTCAGACAGGCATTTCCAGTCTCCTGCATCCCAGTGGGTGCCAAATAGGTACAGCAAAAACCTGTCAGGAAATTTCCATATCTCAGCAGCACCAAGACCTTTCCATACAGCTGCTGCCTCTGATTGAGGATGGAAATAGACATTTATAAAAAACAAGCAAAAAACCACCCAAATCTTACCAAAAATAAACACGTTGCAAAACAAATTATACATCAGAAGATGGAGAGGTTTGGTCAGGATAACAACCTGTCTGTCCTGATAACTCCAGCGCTGCTGGAGAACTGAGGCTCCCACAAATATGTCAACAGGAATGGAAATCAAACCACCCAAGAAAAAAAAACAACCATGAATCGACAGAACCTTATCAGCCATCCTGCCTTGCCCATCAAATCTCACACCTAAGAGCTGATAGAGGAACCCTTTATGTTTGTATATTACTCATTGAACTTTCTAGTCCTGAACCTTTTTCATCTAGGAAGCGAGACAGCATCTTGGCTGAGGGATTCACTCCCTGAGCCCACTGCTGTCACTGTGCTTATCAGACTGCCTGCAGGAATTGTAAACTTTTCCAGCAAGAAAACTTGCTACAACCAGAAAACACAGAGATAGGAAAAATGGAATATATCTTTGAAACTAATGCAAACTAATGCATAAAGTTCAAATTTTGATGCAGCACGTGCTTTTAATCACAGCCTARGCTCCATGACAGGTTCATGCATAAATCCCCCTCATGCCATTAGCATCTTTAATGACAATTTTGGCAGAATAGCCAGTAAGGATCCATTCGGTTCCTCTTGTAAATTGTCCATTCAGGAAAAGATTGYATTTTGCCAATAAGGAAGTGTGCAAAATAGTGCAAGGCAGAGCAATTGGCATGTGGCCCCTCTTCCATCTATGTAATTTTAATTTAATTTCCATGCAAGCAGATGAATYACATAGAGCCTATTTCCCAGCATGTGCTGATAAAACATAAAGTAGGAACTTACTGTTACTCTTACTGTTAGCTCTCAGGGAAGGGAACTAACTTATGAGGGCATTTTAATGAATAATGGACAACTCTAGAACCAGACTTTCAAGGAATRTGTCATGTGAGTTGTATAGAGACAGTAAAATCATCATTTGCTGAGTAGAATTTAATGATATCAATTCAACTGACGGATGGGAAAGGAAGAAGAATGAAAAAGTTGAGTTAATTCTGAGTTAATTGACCCAATCCTGGAAACATGCATAATTTAAACTAATGTGTTACACTGGGATATTTGTCTTACAACATATTCAAGGGATTTTTAGAGATTTCTCCTCACTTCTCTGTATTTCTTTGCATGTTGTGTAAAGCAGCTGTCTATGGAAGTATTGGCCTGCCTAATGGCAGTGATTTTCCCCATGTTTTCGAGCACAAAAGCTGAGCTGGCCCACCACATCCATCTCTTCTAAAAATGCAGCAGCCTATTGATCAGCTCTTGGCATTTCACCAGCATTCAGGTTGAGCCCTTAATGCAAGAAATTATGATATGATTGTATCGATCACATAAAGTTACCATACACTAAAAAGAAATCTTACTTTTCACACAGTGTTTCCCATAATACAATACAGTAAAAGCACCAAATATGTTAGGATGTGCAYAAACACATCAAACAAGCAAAATGCAGATGAGGCATCCATCTACATCCAACAACAAATCTCCTGAGTGATGAAACAGCCTCAAGCTGTGCCAWGAGAGATTTAGACTGGGTATTACAAAACATTTCTTCACTGAAAGGGTGGTCAAGCATTGCAAAAGGCTGCCCAAGGAAGTGATGGGGCCACTGTCCCTGTCAGAGTTCAGGAGATACAAGGATGTGGTGCTCAGGGACATYGTTGAGTGGTGCCCCTGRTAGGGTCAGRTTTATGGYTTGATGATCTTAGAGGTCTTTMCTCTAAGAAAAACCWCTTTCCTSCTCTTTCCATCCTAASCTRAATGATTCTGTGRACACAGAYTGAACAAGGATAAAGAGCTTTTCAATGTTAAGTCCAGACAGAACAGAAACACAGCCTTGGAGTTCTGGGATTTCCCTGGAGTTCTCTGCTATCTGCAGCCAGGAAAATGAAGCCTTGTGTTAATCTTTACAGCAGACTGCAATAGGAGCATTCCTGGAAATTGTGGCTRCTCCTTGACAAGTGTGGAGAAACACATTCTACTGACTATTTCCTCAGCCCAATTTCACTCTAATGAGGTTTAGCGAGAGAGAGCAAGTGCTCAGCAGGAGATAATATATCCCAGATATTTGGTGCATGGAAGTGTTGCTGGATTTCACTGCGGTCACCTTCTAGGAAGGGGAACAAGGTGTTTGTGGGTAAGAGAAAACAGAAATAAAAGCAATAACTGGTGTGGGGTGTTCAGGATGCACAGAGTGGCTGAAGGCATGGAGGTGCACTCCTCTGTCACTGCTCACCCACCATCACAGCTGTGTCTTAAAATCTGGGCCACAGATAGGATACTTCTAAGTGGAGAGTATTTTATCTGTCACTTAGCTAATGTTAAGGTAAAGGTTGAGAGGAATTGCTGCCCTTTCAGCCAGGTGCAGGTTCCCTTTGCTCACTGGGACACCAGGCCCTGTGCTGKGCTGGGCCTTTAACTGGGCCTTTCTCCAGATGAGGAACAGGCAGGCAAATCTGTATGTACAACCACACAGACTAAAATTAACTCAATCTTGGTAAAACGTTTGCGATCCTAGTTAAACCCTCTCTGTTGATTTAAAAATTTTAAGAATGGGGATGAAACACACCCAAGGAGGACTCCAGGGCCGGGAGCTGGTGCTGTTCTTCCTCTCAGATGAGGCTAAATCTGCCTGTGGGAAACACATAACCTGTCTTCATTTTATTTAGTATTTCCATGGTCTGCCTGATGCCTTTATAAAGCACCAAATTTACTGCTGGAACAGTTTATCATGATAGGATCTTTGTTTTTATATATAACAATTCTGGTTTTCTCATTATTTTTTATCAATTTCTGATTTGCTACGAAGCATGTGAGTTTATATTTCTTTTCAACCAAACTCATAAAAGTTAATTACAACGAGGCAATGCACTTACAAAACTACTGCTGGATCTAACAGGCTATTGTCATAAAAAGTAAATAAAGATTCATGCATTTTAAAGCACATTTAGCTTCACTGATCTAGAAGCAAATTGGCCATGAGAAGATTGCACTGACAGCATTAAAACTGCTGCTGTATTTAAATTGACATCAGTTAAACAGAGATGTATAAAACAGAAATGTAACTATGTACRCTCCAGATTTTGGGGGCTTTACACTCCTGCAGCTCCTGTTGCATCTTCCAAAAAATCTGAGCAGAAGGACGAAATAAAAACTGTAATTGGATCTAAAACTTTATTTGCATTAAATAACACTTAAATGAATGCCATTCAAAATTATTCTAATGAGTCATTCTTGCACATAAAAGATTTATTTTGGTTGGGCAATTCTCAATTTCACCAAGCAGGCAAGACAGACCCATCCAATTTAATGTCAAAWATATGAAAAATGGCTTCCTGATTGGATGCAACATACGAGCTGTGGGTAAATTAGTAAAATATAAGATGACAAGAAGAGCACAGACTTCTTGTTTATGACACTCCAACAAGGTTTCACTGGATAAATCTGAAAAGGGAAAGCAGCCCAGCTTATCAGCTTTTGAAGGAAAGTTTCAAAGCACATTTTCCTCTTAGAAAATACAAAGGTGAATGGAGGCTTTGTTTTTTCACACTGCAGTGTTGGGATTTTCTATTTAAAAACTGCTTCTTGCAAGGAAGTTAAGGGGTTTGATTTCATAATAAGTTGCTCAGAGATTTGTCCTGGCTTTCTGTTGCTACACATGAAACACACATATTTTGCCCTCAACATCCCAAAAAAAGGCAGCTGGAAGGAAAGAGGCTGTGGAAAATGAAAGATATGACTGCAGCAGATCAGTGTCTGAATGATACTTGGTAGCAAAGAGGACACAAGAAGTCAGAAAGTTCTTTTCAATCCTGCATTCCTGAGAAATCAGGAATCCCCTTGGGATCATTGTGATTTCACTTTCTTCTTTGAATTACGTAGCTCAGCGCAATATTTTTCTAAGGTGAGTTTGCTTCCTCTATCTTCTAAATATTTATGGCTTTTAATCAAAAACCAACAAAACGAACAAAAACCCCTCAACAGTCTCAGCCAGCCCAGAAGWGAGGAGTTCACTCCTTTCACAGGAAAAGCAAAACACAAGTGCCTTGGGGAGAACCAGCCTCACCAAGCCAAGGCAAAGGCAACCACAAGAAGCTTTTCATGCCAAACCACGTTAAGCAAATGGATGCCCACAGAAACACAGTTTAAAATCAGGCCCTGCAYGGACCAAGAGCACATTTCAGCACTGAGCTGAATGTCCCACAYGTGCAGCTCTGAGTCACCCTAGCTGGACAAATGCCAGCTCATTTCTCTTACCTGTATGTTCCATAAAGCTCTGACAGGGGACTGGCTCATGCTTTGGGTGATGGTGATGAAACCTAATGAACAGCAATGGCATGAGAGGAGCTGCATTGCAGTGGCAGAAGAGATTTCCTCAGACWCGGAGGAGAGCAGCAAAACATCTCAGATCCTTCTAGCTGAAGGATGCTGCTGCTGCAGCCATGCCAAGAGCTGCAGTCATGACTGGGCAGCAAGAGAGTAAAGAGGTTGGAGGAGACAGAAAATTGCCCTGGCAGAAGTCCTAGCTTCTCTGCATGTTCCCTGTCAATGTTCCCACCGACTTCAGCATAGTCAGAGTCTCCTCTCATGGATTTTGTAAGAACTCATTCCCCATGTCCCYTGTGCTTACTGTTATTTACCTATAGCCAGCTGCCACTGAGCAAAACGCAGGAGCAATCCATCTAGAAAATAAAATCTGAGCTGCTCTGTAGCATTCCTGGTTTTCATTTTTCCATATTTAGGGGGGAAAAAAATGAAAGTACTGGGTGTGCCACTTTAARTCTCAGAAATAAGGTCTTGTGCTTCCGTGCAGGTTGGAATAACTGGTTTTGTTCAGGCCTTTCTGCAAGAGCCTCTGTCTATGAAAAAACCTGGGGCAAACAATGAGTCTCTGCAGTACCCCTTGGCAAGCTGTGAAAATCTGGGCTCCAAGCACATTTTCCTGGAAAAGGGCAGGGTTGGCTCCCAGTGTGGCAGTGCTGCCAMATGCCAGGGCTGTGGCTCACACACCTGAGCTGCCAGGCTGGTGGCACAGAGCCCTCATTCCCTGCTGGGCACCCTGCTCTGGAGGGAACACCCAGGAGATCCTTTGGGATCCTCTGCACTGACACTGTTTCACACCACAATAACACAGACTCYGAGATTCAGAAGGCTGAAAATGACTCTTTTATTTTTGGGAKGTATTTCTCTTTTATACTATTTTACACAGACCAATTTGATTGGCGAAACAAAGRTAAACTTCTTCAATTATATTGGTCAGAGCAGAGGGATATTAAGAAGAAGTCCCTCTTAGGAAAAGGAATGAAAAACAAAGTTACAGTTACACAAACATTTCACCTGTTCACAGAAAATTCTCTGGGAAAAGAATTYTAGAAAAYCAAAACACCTCAGGCACGGAACCAGGGCTACACTGCACCTCTCTGGAGGGGTGTTATTTACCTAAATCTAACACAGTCTGACTCATAAAGGTGTGCAATCTGTACATTTTATTGCAGCCAACAGAGAGCAGCCATCCAGCCTTCTCCACCAGCAGCCCTCCATGGAAGCCACCAGAAACAGAAGTGTTTGTGCTCTGCTCATCTGTGCTGGACTGAGCAGCCCGAGCTCCATGGGCAGCAGCCTCATCCCTGGCAGACCACAGGCTAAAAAGCCCCATTAACCCACAGCARGCAAAGGAGCTGGTTGCTTAACAGCAAGGGGGCTGGAGGAGCAAAAAAATAGTGGTTTACAAATGTGGAATGTTTATTGTTCTCTCATGTTTTCTCCTGATGCTGGCGGATTGACAAGATCCTCTTGTCAACAGGAACAAACGCAGAGGGGACAGTAAAGAACATCTCTGCCTGTTCCAAGAAGCCAGCCAAAGTCAGAGCTGGATGATATACAGGTGGCACAGGGTGAAGAAATAACAAGAAAGAGGCAGGTGGTAGAAAAATTAAATAGCAACTGCTCTGCCTTTTTATCTGACAGCAAAATTTGGTCTTCAGAGTCCTACAAACTAATGCTCCAAAATGTGGATAATAGCTGAGCTCAAATGAGTCACAAGGAGCTGGCACAAAGCTGCCAGGCCCTGCCCACAGCAGTAAGCAAGGTGCCATTGAAACTCTCTCTGAAGCTGGCATTGATTTGTTCTGGTGAAAATTATCTTTGCACCACAAACCCTCTGCTGCATSGTGCAGAGCTCAGCAGCACAGGAAGCAAGATCAGAGACCTGAGGCCAGGGGTCCTCTGCTCTCCTCCTGGAAATGAGAAAAGGCTTTGCCACATACAAATGACCCTGAAAAATGGGCAAGAAGTTGTAGGGAGCAGGTCCTGTGTGAGATGGGAGCTCAGGCAGAGCTGCTGGCACCACTGTCCCATGGACACACTGAGCCCTTTCCTTGGAGGAAGGTGCTGGCTGACCACAGAAAGCAGCTAACACACAGCAGAGTTCCAAAACATCCCAGAGGCCAGGGGATGATTGCAGCTGGCTGCAGCCAGGGATTGTAGCCCCAAAGTGTTTGGGGCTCTGGCTTTGGCCCCTGTGCCCTGGACACAGCAAAGAGCCTGGCCTGGGTCAGAGTTTGGGGTGGCTGCACTCTCCCATGGGGTGGAGGAAAGGCTCAAACCACACTGCCAGACAAATCTGGGGAACTGCTGACACCAGCCTTGCTGTCCCTTCTGGTGGGGCACAGGGCTCTGAGGATGCAGTTCAGGTGACATTTGCTCCTCTCAGACATATATTCTGGCTCTCACATCCTGCTCACCTTCATAATACAGCAAATTTACCAGCAGCACAGAGGCCTGCTAAGGGAAGGACAGACTTGTCCTGAGGGAGAGAGAAGAGCATCCACACCATCCATACAGAAGACTTACACCAGGTCTCCATGGAATTTTTTAGGAGGAAATTTACAATGCAAGCCAAGGTTTTACTAAAATATGAATTTTTATGGGGCTGGTTCTTATTACATTAAAAGTGACAAGCTTTC
The DNA here is from genome assembly GCA_003546035.1 of Mixornis gularis. Lineage (NCBI taxonomy): Eukaryota > Metazoa > Chordata > Aves > Passeriformes > Timaliidae > Mixornis > Mixornis gularis. The sequence goes on along the minus strand of QVAJ01000061.1, from coordinate 1,068,312 downwards.
TAAATCTGTCTGTACAGGTGCAGCATAAGGAGAAAAAAGAGCTCAGTTACCAATAAGTACATGACCATCTGCCCAAAGAAGTGATGGCAGGTCAAGTGCTGAACACTGTTATAATTTAATCTACCAGAAGACAGACAGATCTAACACCTGCAAGTGTTAGAAATGAGGAAAAACTGCTTTCCAGAAGCTCCAAGTACACTCTGTAGCTCTTCTTGCTCTACCCAAATTTAGGTTGAGGCACAGTTCAAAAGACAAATAAAAATCCATTACTTACTTTAACGTAATTAAAATAAACCTCCAAATTGACAAGAGTCTGTTTGCAGACAGGAGAGACTTCCCTGACTTGCTTTCCTGAATTTATACGATTTATTTATGGACTGCTCCATTGCTTGCAAGTCTTGTAACCAAAATCCATTCCCAAAAGGAGGATTCAGCAGAAAGCAAGKCAAGACATAAGCTTGACCTGGAAAATTTTCACTGTCCCCTTCCCAGAGCAGAACCTCACCATCAGTGCTGTGTTTTGTTTTAYTTAGCTCATCATGGAGGAGGTGGAGATGACCCTTCTCCAGTTTTAGGGGCTGCTCAGTTTTGGATCTTTCTCWTACTCAACCTGCTGAGGACTAAAACTTCAACAGGGATTAGAAAGGTGTGTCTGAGGAAGCCACTKCAGTGAAATGAACATTCCCAGACAAGAGGAACAATCAGTACAAGTGTTACTGGTGACATTTTACTTCACTGAAAATAAAAACAGCTTTAAGCACCGTGTTTGTATCGTGGGGTACCTGTGCCCACATAAACAGCTGAACTGCATCCACGGTTTTACACCATTTCTGCTTCCTCTTCATTCCTGGTCAACCCTCAACACACCATCAGGTGGTTTGGGGGGTTTTTAGCATAACTGCTATAAAACTGCAACATGCCTCCAGAAGAGTGTCTAGCAGATTTTTCTGTGAAATTAATTGAGATAAAAGGAAAGACATGGAAAGGAATAGGAAACATTCATGTTAATTTGCCAATTTCATATGGAGTCTTAATGGAGAATACTGCACTGGAGCCATGCACAGGCTGCCTGTTGAGAAACTCCTGGGCATGGGGCTGCTGCATGGATGAAAAAGTGAAATTTCATCAGTTAGGGGAAAAAAAAAATCAGTATAAAGTCCAAATGACTGTATCCATCTCATACTGGTGCCATTCTGCAAATAYCAAATTTTACTTGTCATCTTTCACAACAGAAGCATATCAAAATCTTGAGGAGATTTTCAGACAAGACATCACTAAAAACACACATCAAAATAATGAGAAAGAATAACAAAAGGCTACAATAAGTTAAATGGCTCTGACAATTTTTAAAAGCAATTCTGCCTTAATAAGACTAGCAAGAAGATGACTTTAAAGTACCATGGAGCATTTTCCTTCAAAGTACTTTGTACTCCTCAGATAAGGACACTTTYCTTACTCATCTGACTTCCAGTCATTATTGTCCAAAATTAAAAGTGTAACAAAAAAATTAAAATAAACTAGATAAAAATCCAGACATAAAGTATGGATAATCTCAGATAAAATCAAAAATGAAATTAAGAGGAAATTTATCTRTGCAGAGCAAATCCAGCTTTCAGTTTGTCAATTAAAAGCTCTGACTCAAATGTTTTTGAAGAGGGTGATGCAAATACAGGTTTAATAGATTTAATCACTGCTGAGAAAGGGTGTGGRACATCACTCCCTCCTCTTGGCAGGTATCATCACCCTCTCCAGCCCCGAACTCTTGTGCCAATTTCAGCTCTTCAGCCTTTGACTCTCACTTGACCAGAAGCCCTCAGCTTTCCACCACTACAAGCAAAGCTGTGCAGGTTCCTAAAGCTGTTTCCAAACCTGATCCAGCAGGGAATCATTATAGGGTGCCACATTTTCAGCGGCTCTGAAACATCCTGCAAGTCAACATTTAGCTGCCTCGAGATATTTTACAACCAGGGCCCCAAATTCCGTGAGATACAGAGAGTATCTMTTTAGTATTCCCCACCTCCTCTCACTCTAAGCACAATTTAAACCTTGGGCAGCAGAAAAAGAAGCTGTTCTATGGATTCAGGGCACATCATGCAGAGTTTTCTTTCCCAACAGCCACACAGATACGCCCAAACTTAATCCCATTTGTCACACCAGGTAAACAGGCAGCTGTTCATGTGGAGAAAATTCAGTTAGCAGGACACTCAATATCTCAACTGAAGTTTCCTATGTATCTAATCATCTGGAAAGAGGGTGAATAATGATGTAGTAGGTTTTCAGATTTCACAGAATAATTTAGGTTAGCTGAGGTTACAAGGAAGCTTAGGGGCTTGGAAAGAGAATAAATGTTGCTGGGTGAGCACACAGTGTAGCAGMCTATGGAGCCTGCTGATGGCAAAAGATAAACTAACACTTCCTGTTGGATACAAATTCTACTGCACACACCCCAGGTACGAGGTGTCATGGGAGAGGAAAAAAATAATCCCATCTCTGAATTTATGACACAGATAGAGCAAGAAGTGTAGGAGTTTCCATTCACTCACCCCCTAGCAGGAGAATAAAATGGAGTGGTTACTTAGCACAAACAGAAACATCATGCATTTAAAGCTAACRGGAATAAATAACAATTTCTGAAAGTAATGCAACTGTCAGCTGGAACTTGTTGTAGTCAAGATGCATTGAAGCCCGTGACTTGATGTGGTCTTTAAAATGCCTGATCATTTCTGCATACCTGAAGGTCACATCCAAGTGCTGAGCTGCACTGCTTCCCCCCTCTGCAGGGAAACCAGCACCAAAGTCTGCCCAAGTGCTCAGCACATCCCTGTCACCACACAGTAATGATGGTAATTATCAATAATAACAATAATGGCAATAATGGGGGTGTGAATCTGCTCTGGCAGCTGGGGCTGATGGATGCTCATCCAACAGCAGTCCCTGGGAGCTGCCTCAGCCCCCAGCACCACAAAAGGAACAGAGACCCTCAACTGGGAGCCACAGAGGGGTCTGCTGGCTGCTTGTGGGCAGCTGAGAACCTCCTGCAAGAGCCAAGGAAGCTTAACATSTGTAGCAGTGCGTGATTCRGGTTTTCCRATGTGCTGTACAATCTGATACACRTTTGTAATGGTTTGTCCCTACCCCCCCATTCCAAACCCCCTGGTGGTGTGCCCTTGAACTTCCCTGGTGTCAATCACCCTGCTAGAGCTAGAAGATTCTGGGGAAAAAAGCCCTAGGATTTGTCACGGTGACTAGGGGCCACCTACATCCATTGTCTTTCAAATGTACCTTACTGGGCCATATCCACCCCCTGCCATGTCATTAGTCCTGAGCCCTTTTCTGCCCCAGAGACACCCCATGGTACTTAAGGTGGGCCCAGAGGAGTGGTGGTCTCGCTCTTGCACCTGGGATCCGGGACCCTCTCTGCCTTCCATCTGCCCTTGAGAGGTTTCCTGGAGGAATAAACCATCTAAAACCCAGCGAGAGCTCTCTTTTCTTCCATGCCATCTGCCAYGCTCTAGCCTGAGATTCTGAGCAGCAGATCTCTGACTTGTAGAATCCCAGGAGCGAGCTAGCCGGTTAAGCAGCTCCCCGAAAGCGGAATTCTACAAACATCCTCTGCAACATCCACTCAGATCAGCTGATGAGACTGAGAGTGCAAGATCCCTTTGCATTCCTTCACCAGCCCTCTCCTTCTTGCTCATGAACACAAGACACGATGGGAGCCCGCTGCTGCCTGTCCTCAGAGGTGAGGAGACACCTCCACCTCTCGTCTGAAGCTCCATCATGTGTRAGACACCTGCTGCCCTATCAGTGTTTTTATAAAGATACCAATATTCTTAATTAATCAGGCATTTCTCCATTGAGATGAAACACTGTGTACATTTCTCATCTACTCTCCCCAGTACAGGCTTATTAATTAGCATACTAATTTGCTTGGTTCTCTAGGAACTGCATGCCAGGGAAAATGTTCTCAGCTGTCAAATGCAACTCATCGATTACTATAAGACGCTTAAGACTAATTGATAAATATATCTGAGCCCTGATTAATTGGTGAAAAATCCATCATGCTGCATCCTGCTGTCCCTTCCTTTATAATAAGACTCTCGAATTAACTTACAACTTGATTTTTCCTTCTTTTAATTAAGAAAACCACTGAAAATCAGGAGTATTTGTGGAGGGTGTCTATTCAAATTTTTGGTTATGCTTGAAGTGAAATCTACTTCATGTACCTTATTAGCCCAAAAGTAAGGAAATGAGCCTACTCTGAAATGCATTACTCTGTCAACWAGAATTTATCTCTGGGGCTGAGAGAGCTGATGTGGAAACCTGAAAGTAATTTCTTCACTCTTCTACTTGTTATATGTATTTTTTGAGGTTCCTTTCAGATTACATAAATTAAAAGTGACTTCTACAAAYCTAGAAGAGATGTGCTGCATACACTTCTCAGTACAGCACATGGCAGCCTTTGGAACAGAGTRAGATTATGTACAGAATGAACAAGGTAAAATACACAGATTAAAAATGACTGAACATTCACAGTGATGTTTCCAAGCAGTAACACTCTCCCTGCTCAGTCCATGGTCATGCACCCCAGTTATTCTCACAAKAATTTTGCTGATGTAAGAACATTTTCCCCCTCCTGACTTCCACAATTTGCAGCTTAAATAATATATTAAAAAAATTTATTTCACTGAGGTCCTACTCAAATCAACCCACAAGTTCCTCTGGGGCTCATTTTTCCCCAAATGGAACTTTTCCTCCTCCTCCTCCCCTTACAAAGCCTGAAGGCAACGTGTCTGCTTTGGTCCAGCCAGCACCCAGCATTGCCCCAGCAGCCTCCTCAATTCTCCAAGTATTTCCACAAATCTTCCATGCCTGTCCTGAAATTACGATTTTTGCCAAAAAATAATCTACATAGTATTGTCTGTGGAGAAATGTTTGAGCTACCAACAGCCAATACTGGTTCTCTGGCAAGAAAGGGGGATAATTACAATGCCTCTTCAAATCAGTGATATTTCCCTGCTGCTAAAAGGGTGGAATGCTTTACACCTTTCAACTACCTTAAGTAATCATTTTCTAGGCAGAACAGAAAATCCATTTCTATTAGTTTCCAAAGACCTTGAAAGTATGTATGGGGGAAGACCACTTCCATAAATTCACCTTTTTAGAATCACTGGCTAACACAGAATTTATGCAAGTGCAGGTCTGTCACATAATTCAGTATTTATATGCTCCCTTTCAAGCTCCAGGGAGCTGGAGGAAAATGCTAAAAATAAAATACACATGTTGTAATACGCACAAGATTTAGAGATGGAACTATTCTGACAGTTCAAAATAAAAGATCTTTGTGCGTAAGATCTCCATAGCTAGGCCTGTACCTAAATCACATATTGATTTAACTCACTGCAGACAAGTTTTATAAGCTTTGGAATGATGTATGCTTGATCAATGTGTTTTAGAAATTAATCTCTGCCAGACTTACTCATTTAGGCAAGTGAAGAAGTCAGATARATATCCCTACATTTTACTTTATAGGACAGTAAACCAATTGCTAATCAAATTTGTAAGTAAATAGCATTATTTTGCTTCCAAGAAATATCAATATTAAAATACCTTTCCAAGAAAATCTGTAAACAGATTTCAAAAGTTAGTGAGTTTTACCTATGAAATACACAGATTATAAAACTGAGAGGTGAGTATACAAACATGATGATCAGAGATACARAGGAGAACAAAATACCCCTTTGAAATATCCAGGGATGGGGACTCCAAGCACCACACTGAACAAAGGGACTTGGAGTCTCAGCCAGATGAAAGTTAGCTGTGTTTGATATTTTACTCCTTTGAAGTACCAACAGTGATTCCACACTTGAGTGCAGGAGCAATGCCCCACTCCACTGCAAACACACTGACCCTAATGGGAGAAATAAATGTTTATACCTATACAGGCAGGCCTCTGGGTGCTTTAAAACAGAGCATGTTCTCAGGTTVGAGATAGGGAAACTGAGGCACAGAAAGGCAAAATGACCCCCTGAAAGACACAAGGCAAGCTGAGATACAAATGCCAGGAGTGAAGACTTTTATCTCCATGCCAAATCTACACGTGCAAACCTCCTTTCTGATCCACGTTTTTGTTCAAATCCCACAGTGGGAGCTCAGGGACAGATCCYGACCCGGCTTAGAGCAGGGTAGGTCATGAACCATGAACACTCTCAGTTTTTCTGTGAGCTTTGGTGTCCTAGCTCAGTTTTGGGGCAATGCAGCCAAAAGGTAAGAAGCTGACTGGCTGCCCCAGGCTGTCCTCAGCAATAAGAACCCCGCRGTGGGACATTATTCACTGGTCACTCCTGGCAGCCCGAACACGAGCTCTGCTCCAAGCACAGAACAAACCTCAGCACAGACCCATCACCAAGTGCACACTGACACTCCCCAAGCCACCAAAAGTCGGGCACAAGAGGTTGCTGCAGCCTCAGGGGGACTCCCTGCAAAAGCAAATATTCAAACTAGGAGGGAAGGCACTTACCATACAGGACTGCAATGAGCGACACGGGCATGACCAGGATACCCACCAGCATGTCTGCCACTGCCAGCGACATCAGGAAGAAGTTCGTGGCATTCTGCAACTTCTTCTCCAAGGACACAGCCATAATTACCAATATGTTCCCCCCAATGGTCAGCAGGATGACAACCAAGATCAGGAGGGCTGGCCAATTCTTCTCCCTCACGGACATCCGAGAGACTTCGCCCTTCTCGGAGGAGTTGAGAGGATCAGACGTAGGCAAACTCTGGTTCAGAGTCAAATTGCTGCTCAAGGACCAAGCCATCAGACCACCATGCAAACTAAAATCCAGTGTAACAGACACTGTTGTTAAGCTGAGYAATATTCCAGTGCTACTTAAAGTGCTCATTGTCTGGGGATGGTTTCTTTGTCTCTCAGCCGTGCCTCAGAGACGATCCCTGTTCCAAATTCCAGGTCCAAGGCAGGTGCCGAACATCACAAAACCCGAGCCAGAAAATCATTTGATCTTCCATAGTGAAGCAGACCTTACAGAAGTTAGCGTGGAGCTCTTCTAGTTCCCTTGGGTGTGGCAGACGATGACCATTGACCACCAACCTCAAGGGAAAGGAGACTTTGCAATCTCCAGCTGGTTTCCAAGTTCACCATTCTGAAAGGCAAAGGAAAAGGATATTCTTCACTGAAACCACAGTATACACAACACCTTCTCTATTCCCCATGCAACTGACATCCTTATTTTTCCCCTTCCTGCTGGCTAGGAAGGGGAAAAATAAAAAGCTATTCTTTATTCTTCCCCTTCCTGCTGGCTAGGACATTCTCCAGATTGCAAGCAATTTATCTGAAGGGTACAGACTATGCCTACAGTCATGGGGGAGAGAGGCAGAGACTCACATCAGTGTGCTCTGGCTGGTTAAAAGCTGATTATCACTAATTAAATGTTTCGTGAAACCTGCAAAAGCAAGTCTGAAGAACAAAATATGTTTGAATTGATATCCACTTCACAGATACTCTGCTGCTGTGTAAAGTAGTAATTGCAAAAAATTCCAGCCAATCCAGACAGCACAGCCAAGCACAGGGTGATCCATCACCTTAAATGGAAGGGTTTGGATACATTTTACATATTCTGAGGTAAAATGAAGGTGTTGTAAAAACCCTCAGATCTTAATGAGTAACTCTCCTACAATGCCAAATATTGTAGCTTGGTTTCTATTGGGAAATGAATGGTGGATAAGATGCAATATCCATCAGGCAACGTTGCATGATCCTTCTGGAGAAGRCAGACAACGAAGAGTTAAGAGAAAAGAAAGGACAAGCTTTCATAAAAGCTGAGCACTTCATTTCTGCTTTTCATCTGGTTTTGTGCCACTGCTTCCTGCTGATCATGAGCACACAGGCAGGGCAGTCAGCCCAATCCCAGCAGTCTGGTGCTCAGGGCTACTGTCCCAGCAGCCCCATCCCACACACAGCAAGGGGACATTTCCTCACAGCATCTCACAGGACTTGTGCTACCTCACAGAGCAGCTGACACTGAGGGCAAGTCTGATTCCTGACTGCCCATGGAACACAGAGAACATCGTGCTGCTGCCTCTGCAGTCCTTTAGCCTGATGCGTTGAGCTAATTTGGTAAATTAAATGTCCTCTTGACTCCAGGCACGCGCCTGCACCCGCTGAAGCTGAGGGCATGTATTCCCAGTCCTGGTTAAAGCACATCCTTGGCAGCTCAATAATTTTGACTGCCAATCCTGTACAACTGATGAAAAACAGCAGTTCTGCTTTGCACTTGCCCTGAGTTGGAGTTGAGCTCCTCAGAGCCACRTGCAGCATGGGGCTGAAAGCACAGAAGGAAAGCCCCCAGTGGAGCAGTGGTGTGGAAGGGGACCAGTAACCAGGATAAAATCAGTAGCAGGCAACTGCTTTTGAGCATATCCTCAACTTTTTGTGCAACCCATAGGAAAAGAAAGAGGCAGGAAAAGAAACTGTTCTATCACTSTTAAATAAGTAACAAAATACAAGCCAGATTTTAGCAGTTGAATGCACTGTGGCACGCATCTGACACAGCAATGCAGGGATCTAGATTTTGACACATCAAAATTTTGATACATYAAAATCTAGATGTAATTCATGAGATTACATTCAATTTCATTTAAACACGAAGTGCTCAGAATCCTGTAATAAAATGTTTAACATTCATGAAGGTTTTGGAACCTTGCTAATGGGCTTTGTGCACAAAAACATTTCTTAAATGAGCAGTTCATACAGTGAACCCAGATTTGCTTCTGCATTGTAGTTAATTACTCCCAGAGGGTCTCTAAACCTCATATTTARGAAAAAGTTTTGCATGATGGGCACAGAAAATAATTTTGCAGCTGCACATGCAGATGAATGAACAAGTGGTCACTGGACCGTTGATTTTTCCCAACTTAGCTGGTCTCAAAAGCAAACAAAAAAAAGGTCTCTAGAAAGTTTCTAAACACTTCAGAATATTTTTTTTCCAAAACACAGCTTTTAATTCAAAGCTGTGATGACAATTTTTCCCAATCACCTTTCCCCAGTGAAGRAGACACTAGGCAGCCAAAGGATCAGGGACAGGACATGACTTAACTCTACATCATGAAAAAAACCAAACAACTCCCAAAACAAAACCACGCCACAAAAAAACAACTCCAAGATAAGGCTTCTGCTTTAAAAGTGCCTATTTTTATAACCGCTCAGGTCTGTGTACTGAAGTGGTGAGTAGAGTCATTCTCTCTTGCATTTTGCATATTCAGTTTGAAAAATCATGTGGGAATTTGAGTTCAGGAATGCTCCAGACTGAGCTCCACCTTCAGAATTAACTGTTCTATTGCTTTGCTAATACTCTTATTATTTTACACAGATCCTGGCTTGAAGTCATCATTTTTCCTTTTCACTGAATCCCTCAGTTTCCTCAAGGTAAAACTTCATGACTAATTCCTTCAGCTACAGTCTTCTAAGCACACCACTGTACCAGAAAAATAATTCACAATTTATTCATGGATTCTGCATTTATTTAAGAACCATCTCCATAATTTTAAATTGAAACATGGATCCATCACAGATTTTTTTCCCCAATAGTTAACATCAAAGTACACATACTGAATTTTGTGGTCAATCATCAATTCCAGTTCAATCCACTACTGACAGCTCTTAAAATTATAATTTAAACATTCAGCAAAACCAAGTTCTTTTCTATGCCATTCCGGCTTTTTGATAAAGTAAAATAATGATTTCTTTTGGCACATTCTTTCCCCTTCAGTCTTTATGTCCAGCTTAAAATAAACTGAAGGTATAAAAACATTTTTGTCTACCAAGAAATACATGAATTATTAAAGCAGAGGTTGCTATGCTGGAGTTTTTGGATATTCCAGAAGGTTAATTTGGAGGGAAACAGGAGCTACAATGGTTAATAAACCTGTACTGGGGGGGCTCACATACCTTTGGGAGTATTTACCAACATTACACTTGCTAAAAGGAAAAAAAAAACAAACCTTTCCCAGAATATACACAATTTTTTTTTTCTTCTTTGAATTAAACACATTCATGTTTAGCTGTTTTACCCTTCAAAGCTCAGAGTGCTTTTTCCTGGAGAGAGACAGCTGCCTGCTGAGAACTTGAGATGGCTGGATCCTGCCTCTCCTGGACAGGCTGCAGAGCTCCTGAGCTCTCGTGAATCCCTGAGTGAACCCCTGGGATCACACCCTGCGTGTTCAAAATACACAAACGTGCATTTCAAACCGGGAACACATCAAGGAGTGTCAGTTCAGCCCAAAAAAAAAAAAAAAGAACCTGAGTTTCAGTCAGACTGAGGATCCTACATTAATTCATGGTGAGTCTTCCTGTAAAAAAAAACCCCAAAAAACAAACCCAGAAGTACCTAATGATTAAAAGTACCTAATGATCAAAAGTTCCAGCAATTCCCTCCCCACAAGAAAAACAAGAAAATCCAATGGCATCACAGGCACCAGGGCCATATGCAGGAGAGATTTTCTGCTCCCAAACCACTGGCAGTGTCCACTTCTCCAAGTCACATTCACATCTCCCCAATAACCAGATGAAARCCAACGAGCTGCTAAAGAACAAACATTTCTAAATAAAAAGGTTTATTTTTTTCTTTCAGCCTTGATTTGATGGTAGACCTATCTCAGGGGAAAAAAAATAAATCTGAAGCCAACTAAATTGAACTGCAAGTACTGCAATTTTTGACAGGAAAACAGTTGCAGATAGTTCACAACTATCTGAGCCAGATAGTCAGATGACATAAATTTTTATAGCTCCATGAAGCCCTTTTCAAAATGGCAAAAAAATTTAAAATTATATAATAGAATACGCAATTTATGCTCAAGAAGGCAGATTTAAGGCTTCATTCTTCACTCTAAACCMTGCATTTCTTGCTATTTGCATCTTTATTTTTTTTAATCCATTGCCAATTTAATCTTTACTTCTTTTGGAACAGAAGGTTGCTTCAAAATACAGATTTTCACGGCACAACTTACAAAGGCCACTTTCGTTTTAGTGATTCAATAAAGTCCTATTTTTATATTAAGAGAATTCTATATTTTGGGCAGTTGGAACTCGTCTTTCTCCTTTTTGTAGCAACACTAGGAAACATCCCTATTTCTGTGCAGTTCTATTTTGAAACAGTGTGTAAGAATGCTGCAAGTCCAATGGAGATGACCAGGGTGACGTGGGAGGAAGGAAATTAAACACTGGGTTTGGTTCAGCCCAGACAAAAACTCTGAACAGGGAAGTATTTGCTGCCTACATYGACCTGCTGGTATTTACAGAGGAAACAGAGGGACTCTTCCAAAAGCTGGGCAGCAAAACAAGAAGCAATTGTGACAGAGATAGATCTAAGGAAATCATGGATGAAGTAGGAAAGTGTGAAGGTTCTTGYTTCCTTTTTTCCTTGCCAAGGTCGGGATTAATAGATGGGAAATGTAGATTTCGTGTTTGGACTTGGATGTTTATTATTTCTTATCTATTTACAGACTCACCAGCCGTGAGCTCCAACAGGCAAGTTAGAGAAATGAGGTAAAATGGAGAGGTTCTCTGTCTCTACCAGGTCTTTTCAAGGATAATCTGTCCAGTTATGAAATGCCACCTAAATTATTTTTATTTTAAACCCAATAACTTACTACTACTACTCCATCAACCAATTACAGAAAACTACCCAAAGCCATGAAGAAGAAGGAAGAAG